>OZ038490.1:95375803-95395803 GCA_964036315.1 Acanthosepion esculentum | reverse complement strand
GAAACCCGATTATATATATATATATGTATTTATTCAAAAATATGTATTCATCGCGACACAGAAATGATCATGTTTCGAAACCTAAATCTTAAATTGAACTTAAAATTTGAAGTTCAGTTTCATTTTCCGTTGATGGTAAATAACTTTCGAAAAATAATGATTTACTCTATAAGCTAAATATTATTATATATATTTATGGTGGTGTTGGCTTTTTTTGGCGAATCAAGATACAAGTATATTTTTGTGTGTCAAAATGAAAATTGGTTAAGTTTAGGAGGAGGTTTGAAATTTCTCTCTGTTGATAGTGACTTCTTTATATGCGAACGTGTCATCTCAGTCTTTTTTTTTATTTTGGGTTACACTTCAGTTGGCATTTTTATTTATTTTTTATAATAGTATATTATATTTTCTAATAAACTATATTTGGTATTGTAAAATTAATATATTAGAATTTAGGCATTTATAAACTATTTTTGATCAAATAATTGATATATAATTATGCAAATTATTTTTATAATTATTTTTTAAAGAAAATATGAGACAATGACTACAAAAAATATTTCATTTCTTTGATTTAATAAATTTTCATTTTTCAGAAACTTAATAACTTTTCATGTAGGCAAAAGGACATGGGACATTTAAATTCTACACGTTCTATTAGAGGGCCATGAATTGCAATTTAAAGACGGATCAAAATTCAATATTAAAAATGATATCATATGTATACATAATTACATGCAAAGGCTGCCACGAGCATTACATTGGCCAAACCGGCCAGTCACTCCGGCAAAGGATGACAGTCCATAGCCAACTAATTAGGGACCCACACAACAGAAAAATACCCCTTAGCCAACATACAGAGGAATGCAGAGGACAAAACCTGCGAAATTTTAATGTCTTCCCATTCTAATAGTGGCAGATTAAGGAAACATTTTCATCAACAAGTTCAAATCAATACTTAATTCATTGCATAAATAGATTCTATCAAATTCATCTTACCATAAACGACATAGATAGCCAGGTACACTTCTTGATTTTCATGTTTTTAAATTCAAAACTTTTCAAAAGCTAACCGAAACCGGTTAAAGAGATTTCGTCTTTCAAAAAGGATAACAAATTATATTTCTATGAAAAAAGACTGAAGATCCAATTTTAAGAAAGAATTTTAATTCTACTCTGTTAAAATTCGCATTACACATGAATATCACTGTATTAAATATCAGGTGCTTTTTTCCAATTCTCATGTTAGTCATATATATATATATAGTTTATGCATGCATGCATGCATGCATATATATATATATATGTATGTATGTGTGTATGTATATATATATACATACATACATATGCATAATATATATATATATATATATATACATACATACATATGCATAGTATATATATATATATATATATACATACATACATATGCATAATATATATATATATATATATATACATACATACATATGCATAATATATATATATATATACATACATACATATGCATAATATATATATATATTATGCATGCATATATGTATGTGTGTATATATATATATATATATATGTAGTTTACGCCGCATGCATGCATATATGTATGTGTGTATATATAGTTTATGCATGTATATATGTATGTTTATATATATATAATTCATGCTTGCATGCATATGTGTGTATATATATATATATATATATATATATATATATATATATATATGTAGTTTATGCATGACTATATATATATGCATGTGTATATATATATAGTTTATGTATGCGTATGTATGTATATATATATATATAGTTTATGCATGCATGCATATATACGTATATATTGTTTTTGTGTGTATATACATATATATTGTTTATGTATGCGTATATATATATATATATATATATATATTGTTTATGTGTGGATATATATATTGTTTATATATATATATTGTTTATGTGTGTGTATATATATATATATATATATTATTTTATGTATCAAATATGTGGTGCAGTTCACTTTACATTACAATGAATCATTCATACAAAAAATAAATTAGTATATTTAATAATATAAAATGGCGGAATCCCTTTGCTAACAGAATTTTAAAGGTGCATTGTATATATATATATATATATATATATATATATAATAGAAATTATAATGCTTTGAGTTTAGGAAAAGAATCCTCAAAATAATGCAAAAAGCATTCGATGCCTGTTTCATCTCTTCTTGGAACATCCACTAGCGAGAATCGAACTCGGACCGTTAGTATACAAAGCTTGCGTCATACCACTGAGCCGGAGGGCCTCGGTGACAACGAACTAGACTCAAAAGTGGAGCTAGTTCTTATTCCGTTAGTGATACTCAAGTATACATAACCCACTGGAACTGACCACAAGTGCAACTTATTCTTTCACCAAGTCACGCCATTCAGATCATTAAATCTGTATCCTGCATAGGTTTATAATAGAAATTTTATTTTATTCTGACCATGGTCAAATTGTCTGTATGGATACTTCCTGATGTTATCTATCTGGAGGGTCACCTTTGGAAGGTACCTGAAAATCATACCACCCGTTCACACAAGCTTGTCGGTGAATTTGGGTAGACGGTACTCTTAAGGGCCGTCGATAGCTGTCCTAGAACGAAGATTCAAGTCATCGTGACCGCAGCTTTGAGCGTGATGGCCTTGATCAGATTGTTGATAAGATCACGGGCTCTCTCCCAGAAACCATAACTAAGTTCTGCTCAGCATGGCTGCAGTATAAACCATAGGTGGGATCTGTGGGTGTTGAACGAACACAAATGTACATGAGCGTCTGCAGTATTGATTGGCTATCATCCGTAGAAGACAGGTATACCTGAATAAAAGGGGTCAGCTATAGATAGATGTGTGTGTGTGTGTGTGTGTAGAAGTCTGAAATAGGGATTGCCTAACAGCCTTAGTAGGATCCTTGAATACAAGTGGTCAGGTATTATATGAATATTTATTTTTGTGCTAGTTTGTTATATATATATATATATATATATATATATATATTGTTCGTATTTGTTGCGTATGTATATATGTTATGTATATTCTTATTTGTATCTACATTGTACATCTCTCTCTGTATGTATATATATATATATATAATACATCTCTTTCTCGCTCTCTCTCTCTCATATATATATATGTATATATAGGATACGTTTACAAGGCTTGAATAAGCAGCTCTAAATATAATCTGCCCAAACTTAGCCTTCTGGCATAAAAGCGCTCTATGTCATAAAAATGCCAGAGCATTTGAATATTAATTCAGTAGCCAGGTAGGCAATAACTGGCCACTACTTTAAGTTTCATGTGTCTGCTCACTATCCTTAGGTACCCAGTAACTTGCAGTAATATGATGATTACCTTATATCCCACCGGACAAGTACAATTTCCCAAGTAAACCAAACTCACACAGTGGGAAGAAGATCATCCAGTCAAGATCTAAAATGGAAAAAAAAAATTAAACCTGGAAAGGCTTGACAGTATAGCAAATAACGCTCAATGACCAGAGAAATTTGTGTCATGGTACAGGGGTTAATGCGCTAAGCCCAAACAGTTGCTCAATAGGACCAGACAACCGAATTCACGCTATAGCATATATGATTCCAAGGGTTGACTAAGCAGCTCTAAATAGTCTTTCCAAAATTAGCCTTATAGCAATAAAATGCTCTATGCCATGAAAATGACAGAGCAATGCTCTGTCATTTTTATGGCGTAGAGCAGCAGTTTTTCTTTGTAACAAATATTCCTGTTGATCGCAATCGTGTAAAAACGAAAATAACGTAGCTTTTGACAAGGGTTGAACATTCATCCCACACTTCTTTCAGCTACCTTTAATGGACGCCGCCATAGTCGTTTTGATCACTAACGACACGATGATGAAGTATAGCAGAATTTGTCATTCTGTCATTCAGTTCTCTCTAATATCTTCGTTTCAAGACTTACAATGATTAGAGGATTTTGCTTTTATTTTGAGATCAACTAATTTCTTGTTATTCTTGTTACTAGTTTTACTCCTCCTTATTGTAGTTTTTATCACGCCACAGCGCTTCGATGCCTTCTTCATTATTTGTTGCATTTTAGCACGAGTCTTAGTCTATCTTATTGTTTTTCATCGTAGCACAAGGATTCGTTGCCTTCTTTAATATATTTATTATTGTATTGTTCCATCATATTTTAGCCTTTCCTCAGAACGCACTTGGTCCTTCACTTTTAAAGAAATTTCTAACAAAAATCGAATCCACATTCATCATTAGAGTAGCTTGTCTGAATATTGCCTTTTCACCCTTTTCACGACGAAACAACACTAATTAGTTGGCGTAAAAAATAGTAATAAAATGTATTCGTCCAAAGATTTCTAAAAAAACAACTTCCAGAATGAATCTACAAATATTTCATAACATAAAATAAGTCGTATTGACTGTCTGTTGTTCATTACGATCAGTCAGTAGAATTGAAGGGCCAACTAAAGTCCCCGTTAATTAAAACAGCGTGAATAAATTTCTCTGTTTGAAATGGTTTCTGGTATTTTTTTAGACAAACTCACTTTGATCTCATCCGATAATTTGCTCTTTAGAGATTTCAGTCTCAGAGGAATAAATTACTTTTCATCTGAATCCCAGAAATTCATCTCTTAAATAACAAATTTATTCTTTCTTTCTGTTTTTCGTTCATTTCTTTTTTTTTCTCATTATCAGCTGCTTGTGTCCATCTTTTAATATAAGGGAGATTATTTTGACTCCCTCTCTTGTCTCTTTAACATACGCTCGACACTTTGACGTCAGAAATGTTCTCAGCCTGACTGTCTTTGCCAAATCAGTTTTGCAATGACTAAACTTTAGACATGTATTCGATTAGGCTTTCACTGCTGCATTGTTTATATATACATATATATATATATATATATATATATATATATATATATAGTTAAAGACGACTGATAATGTACTGCGATTAGGCAGTCGTCCCTGTAGAGTCCTGTGTCATTTCTATTTATTATTTTGATTAGTTTATTAATATTATTGCTTAGAAGTTAGGGGTAAACCAGTGGAAAAACACAGAAGCAACTATTGACTGGTTCCACAGCATAAATAACAAACAAAATTGCCAATTCCTACGATTAGACATAAAATAATTTTACTCATCCATAACAGAACGCATGTTAGATAAGGCCATCAACTTAGCTCAGGAACAAATAATAATAAAACTAAACGAAATCGACATCATTAAGCACTCCCGTAAATCATTACTATTTCACCACGAAGAAGCATGGATAAAGAAAGATGGGATATTTGACACTACAATGGGAAGCTTTAACGGTGCAGAGACATGCGAAATCGTAGGTATTTACTTACATGAACTAAGCAGAACGGTCTCATAATCTTAAGAAACTGCAACAAACAAAACACAGACAAAACTAGAAAAGCAATAATAAAGATTTTCAAAAATAACGGATTCGACATAGATATAAAAACTAACCTAAACGAAGTAGATTTTCTAGATCTTACCTTCAACATAAGAAAAGGCACATACAAACCATACAGAAAACCCAATGATAAACCACTTTATATACACACTTCTTCCAACCACCCGCCTTCTATAATCAAACAGATACCAAAATCGATTAACCTCAGGCTTTCCAACAATTCCTTCAATTAATCTATATTTAACAAAGCTAAGAAAGACTACGAAACAGCCCTAAAAGATAGCGGATTCCCACCAATACTCACATACTCACCACAGAACAAAAAAAGGCCAACAGGAAAAGAAATATCATATGGTTCAACCCAACGTACAGCATAAACGTTAAAACAAATGTAGGAAAAATATTCTTCAAACTTTTACACAAACACTTCCCGGAATCAAGCACCCTACACAAAATATTCAACAAAAACACAGAAAAAATCAGCTACAGTTGCACCGAGAACATGGCACAAATAATAAAAAAGCATAACAGGAAAATTATCAACAAACCACACGAACAAATTACATCCACGTGCAACTGCAGAATAAAAAACGAATGTCCCTTAAACGGT
This sequence comes from Acanthosepion esculentum, assembly GCA_964036315.1. Taxonomy (NCBI): domain Eukaryota; kingdom Metazoa; phylum Mollusca; class Cephalopoda; order Sepiida; family Sepiidae; genus Acanthosepion; species Acanthosepion esculentum. The sequence goes on along the minus strand of OZ038490.1, from coordinate 95,389,739 downwards.
AATTGTTTACAAAACAACATAATCTACCAAGCCACGATAAAATCACCAGATAATGAAGAAAAAGTATACATAGGAGTAACTGAAGGACCCTGGAAACAAAGAAATTATGTACACAAAACATCTTTCACAAATAGTAAATATTCGAAGGGCACAATGCTTTCAAAGTATATCTGGGAAATAAAAAACAAAACGCACACCACACCAAAAATATCTTGGAAAATAAGGAAAAAATCATCAGCCTACAACAACCTATCATTTCCTTCCCAGACCAAAATAAATTATTAAATAAAAGATCCGAGCTAATCTCATAATGCAGACATAAAAACAAATTTTTACTACGTCACTTAAAAATCGAAAACGGAAAAATAAATAAATACATAAACAAACAAAATGACTATAAAATAAGCAAAATAAATTAATTCAAACAAATTACCAAATCACACCTGTTAGAATAGACGAAATACAATAAAAAATAAGAAACAAAATCAATAAAGTAAATAATAAATAAATTAGCAAACTATTATAACCAAAATATTAGACTATATAAATCAAAACAAAAAATCGGACGAAAAAATAGCTATAAATGTTATATAACGATATAAAAAAAAATGAAATAATATACTGCGTTACTTAAAAATCGAAAACCAAAAATAGAAAATATACAGTGTAACAAATAAATAACAAGTAAAATAAATTGATCTAAATACATCCAAATATATAAACTAACAACCGATACCGACAAACTAGCCGTTTAGAAAAGATAAAGATAAACAATCCAAATAAATAAATTAAAAACTGTTCCCGACAAAATAATAGTTAGAACAAACTACAACAATCAACCCCAAAATTGAACAAATAGCTTTATCTTCCCAAACAGAAACAAAACTATTAAATAAGCTATATAAACAAATTTTTATTACCTTAATAAAAACACCGCTCAAAATAAAAAATAAAAAATAATTAAATACATAAGATAAAAAATAAAAATAAATAAAAAGAAGCAAAATAATTTGACACAAATAAATAAAGAAATAATCAAATAAACGACTTCCGGTAAAATAACCGCCAAAATAGACTACCCACAACGCACCACTGACCCGTATATATAAATAGCAGAGAAAAATAACAGCACTCGTGGCCTGACGATTGCATCTAGCATGAATCAGACTGTCGCCTCTAAGTGTTGACTTCTATGTTCACTTTTATATATATATATATATATATATATAATTGAATACGACAGACAAGGTGCTTTTATTTAGTTTTTTATACGATTTCTCATACGATTTCTCATACGATTTCTCATGCGATTTAATAATTAATAACAACTAAATAAAAGCAACTTTTCTGTCGTAATCAATGAAATGTGCATGAAAGAAGGATTGCTGCCTAAATACACAAATATATATATATATATATATATATATATATATATATATATATATATATATATAATGAATTACGGCCACATCACGTGGAAACATGGGTTCCCATACGATCACAAGTTAAGTAACGTCGAGGCTGGTCAGCCCCTAGATGACTGACCGCTTGGGAATACCAGGTGCTGTAAGCTTGGATGTGCGAGCGGTGTAATGGTCAATGACTCACAATTGTTAATGCCTAGTATACGCCTTTCCTCGAAATAAAGTTTTCAGACGGAATTTAGAAGCACGCAAAGGTTCAACATCCGGTTCATTTCTATTCTTAAATATCGTGAAAAATTAAATATTTTAGTGAAGTGCGACATTGATATTTCAATAGCTCAAATGGTAGATATTTTTTAAAAATAATTCATAGAGATTTAACAACATTTGCCTATAATTTTATCCTTTTATTATTTATTGACTCTAACGTAACATTTTCTTTCTTTTTTTTTTTTTTTTTTTTGGACGAGGACGTATTACCAATTTTGTTGGAAAATCGTGTTGAGTCATAATGTTATTTTGTTTTGTTTACGAATTTTTATTAGTTCGGAATAGTCAATTTTTACAACAAAAATAAAATTTTAAAAAATCTTCTCATATATTTGATGATAATTTTATACTTGTATTCTTTTCTTATCGATTTATTGATTTCTCTTACCATCATTTAAAATATATACAATAATATTTCTTAAAGGGGTACATTTGATGATTAGGCGTTCACTCTGACATCCAGTGTAAAATATGTATGTGCAGACATAGTGGGCTCTGGATAGAGGTACTACCTTTGATGTCTGGCACACTGCACCTTCCGATGGACGGGCATCACTGGTCCTTAACATTTTTCTAAATTTCTCACGTGATGGCTCCAGTTTCTATGGCTCGGTAAACCGTTTCAGCTGGCGAGCTAAACTCACGTGAGGGTGGGGGTGTTAATACGGTACCACTAGGCGAAGGACTTCCTCGTTGCAGGTCAACAGCCAGGGCAGAACGGTTCTTTAGATGAACTGCAACGGCCACGTGTTCCCGACCAGAGCGAGTCATCTAATTGGAGAGACATCGGCTGTGGTTTAACCTGATGAGAGATGGGCTCCGCCAGGTTTTCTAATGCCGCTGTTCTCAAACGTTTGGATCTCTATCTATAAAAGGCAGGATGTGCGTGTGTGTAACGAATACACGGCCGCAATTTTCGACGGATTTGCATCAAAATTTACATGCACATGCCCCAAGTTAGCTAGAAGGCCAAAACCGACTTTGCATTTCCCAAATCCCATCGATAGTGGAAATAATGCATTTTTCATGCTTCTACGGCAGTTTTCATGTAGTTTGCGGCCATTTTCTATTGGCCAGAGTGAGAGCCTATAGCTGGCTGCCACGAATAGGCAGGAAGATTCTATTGGCCAGCGTGATAGCCAACATCTGACTGAGACGAATGTTAACTAGCATGCTAGCATGCATTCGTCACAAGTCGGAAAAATTTAAATCTGCATGGCACTTTACTCCAATTGGCTCATTCGCTTGCTTAAACTCAACGTTGATTCTAATTCCGCAGAATTGTGTTGGATGTGAAAAAGTATTTGTTGTTAACATTCTTTTTTCATTCGGGTTTTCCAGTTACGAGTCCTTTTTTAAAGCTGATCGTTTTGTGTTCATTTTGTTTAGTTTTTTCGGAACAGATTTAATGTTTAGTATATAGCTTAGAAAAAATTCGCAGTGTTAGATAGCCAAGAAGTAAGGCATGTAGCAACATCAGCACGGCAAAGGGCACCCCTTTAAAGGCAAAGAAGGGCAAAAATATTTTAAGTCAAGTGATAGCGATTGCTGTATGAGTTGTACGATTTTTTATTCAAGCACGGGCAACGCCGGGCCATGCTGCTAGTCCTTTATAGTTACACTATTAAGTAATAATGTAGCTGTAAGTATTTTTTCAACATAGTCACCTTCCTTGTCAAGTTACTTAATTCAGAAGTGAATATCAATCACATATTGCCGTGATATATTTGCACGCAAGATGTTGCCTGATTTGCATGAAAGAAGTAGGAAGACGAGATCGCTCACCTTACGAGAGGCACTATTCGATTTTGCGAATACTACAATATACACTTTAACCGGTCATAACACGCATCATACTCAGTGGGAACTTCATATGAAAATATCAGTTAACGCCTTGAATTATTTTCATTATTCAAACTGTTATCCTCATCTTCATTGTCATTTGCACAACATTTCGGCCGTTGTACGCTCCGAACTTCTTCTTGTAAATAATACCTCATCTCAGAGATATAAACAGGTACCAAGATATGTAAGGTTAAGGAATCGTTGAACTTTTCCCGTACGTTTGACACGAAGATTTTCCAAGCTTTCTTCGGCATCATGATCATATGCATTACAACAGACGTTCCGAAACCAGGGGTGGGGTTAATCTCCGGTTTTTAGGAGGAGGAGAATGATGATTTTTTTCTTGTTTTTTATTTACAGAATTTTGTTTATTGAATTACAAAACCCTGGTATTCTGTTGAACTTTTTTTCATTGAATTATGTTTATTTACTTAATTGTTAAGCGTTAAAACAGACTACTGCACATTTATTCAAGTTTAAATATCTATCAATATTTTCTGTTGAGATTAAATTTATAATTATAACATTTATTAATATAAAATTGATTTATTACTAAATTTATTTATAAAAATTATTATTATAAAATTCCTTTATAAATATGAATCATGTATATGTACTAATATGGAAAAGAATGATGATTTTCCAAAATACATAATATTTTGAATGCTCCTTTTGGGTCGAACAATCTTGGAACGGTGGGTAGGGGAACATTTAAGCATATCTTGAAAAGGGAGCATTCGACAAAAAGAATGACAATAACTGCTTTACAAAAACCCCAAATCACCGTCATAACAGGAAAACGAAATCTTTCATTCTGATCGTGCTAGCATATTTTGAAGTGACAGTGAAGAACAACGATCCCTTAACGAGAGACCTATCCGCGGGAAATCTACAAGTGTCAGACTTGCCAACATACACCCACACAATGGTATATTTGCGCTTTACAAACAAATTCTCCCAGGCCTCAAGTGGACTTCTTTATTTTATTTAAACTGGATTCTTTTATTTTATTTTTTTTTTAATTGTTATTGCAGACCACCTTTTAGAAATATTCTTCAGTCGTACATTGTCTGGTAACTTTTAATGCTGCATTTTCTTGCGCTAATTTTTATGAGACTGGCTGAAATGACCGGAGTATATCAAATCGATTAGTTGGACTTGTGACAACGACTGACTTTTTAACAAAATAAGACTGGCTTTTTGTATTGATATTTTTTGCACCTGTGCCAACGGCAGTAGCACGCCACGCCATCAATTGATCTCAGTCTGGATATTAGGTGCATATCACAGGCAGCACACGAATGTCTTCTATTCTGGTAGCAACCTGAATTCTTAATTAAATTCTATTGCGTTTTCGATGGTTGCTGTCTTTTGAAATAGTTAGCCATTGCGACCATCGAAATTGTTGAATGTCGTTACTAAAACATGTTATGGCTCGTGTGGATTTCGCTATAAAAAAAAAACTGGGTCTGTTCAGCAGATGAAACATTGCCTGTTTACATGAATTCTCGAGTGGAAAAACAATCAGCAATGAGTAAAACGACTTGCCATAAAATTTAATGTTCTCTAGCAAAGAACTCACAACTCTTAATTCGTATACAGTATGTAATATATATATATATATATATATATATATATATATATATATATATATATATATATATATATATATATAAACGTTTAACTAAATTTACGCATAGTATTCAAGTTAGTTCTCAATTGTTTGGAAAGACATTTTGAGGATTAAAACTGGTGTAAATATAATTAAGTTATTTTATTAATCAATAAAATAACCGCCGTTATGTTTATTTACAGTCGCCCAGTGTAAATTCTCTCCAGTGCGCGCGTCATCTCGCTGCATCGGACGTATTTATAAGTCTAAGTGAAACTTTCATCTACTGTTGTTGACATATATATGTTTTAAATAGATCTTGAAATGTTAGCCGCTAGGGTTTGTGTTCTACACAAGGTAGTGCTATGGGTTGTATCGCTAAACCGATATCTTCTTCAAAAATGAAATAAAAATTGCGTACAAAATATTTAGAGTTTGGCATTAAATAACCCATAGCGGTTGATATGCCGCTAAACAAAAACAATCAACCAACCAAGAAAAACTGCCGACAGCTTCGGATTCAACATCGACGCAGCTTGAAATTCAACAGCAGGCGCTTGTTCACCATAAATACTTTCACGATGTTTGCCTTCAATATAAGTCATCGTGTGCCAGCGTTTTGGCCTCTTTCTCGACAACGCCACAGACGTACTAATCCAGGGAATTCATATCCGAGGAGCTAGGTGACCATATGTTGGCGGCTGTGAAAATTCTCGGACAGCCGCTTCTGGATTATATCCGTTGTGGAGAAGATGTGTAATCATACCATTTCTAAGGATATTTGTACGTAAATGAATGTAACAAACGCGACTGTAATTCGAACTCGGCTCTCCGATTTTATCCAAGCGCACATCCAAGCTTCACGATGAGAATCGCATTTCTTAACTGGACTTGTTCAAGTCTTGTTTCTATCGATATGATATATTACACATCCGCTCAGTCAATCTTAATTGTATCAGCTCATTTTCTGTATATTTATTGTATATAAATACAATTATGGCTATCAGCTCTACGTTTCTCAAATACGCAATATCTAATGCCATATCGCAATCAATGTAGATTTATGATTGCTCCAAAAGGTTAGAATTTCTTGTATTTGCTCAAAAGCTAACTACTTCTAACTGTCGGCTGTAGGTAATAGAGAAACTTTTATTATTGCCTCACACCTGGATGTAGCCATAAATAAAACCGTGATTTCATTACAGCCACCATCGTCAGCTTCCTTTACTCTTTCCGCTGCTACTTGACCAAAAATGAGTCGGCAGGAGATGAGCAAGTTAAATTTGTGAACATGGGACAGGTAATCTATTACAAGGCTTTTGGTGCATGCTTACAAACGGGGAACAAGAAGAATAGTCTGATATTTCCCACGACGGTAGATTATCGATTTACAGGTTGGTAATTATTAACTGAAGATTGATCAAAAATATTCGATGAATAAGTTTCGATCTAAGTGATTGACGTACATGATTGATTGTTCGATCTAAATGATCATCATCGAATTAAACAGGGAAGTTAATAACAGCAAAGATGAGAACAATAGTTCACACGTTTAGTATCTGTCTATATTTCTGAGATGAGTTATTATGTACACTATTTACATTATTCAGACTATTGTCCTCATCTTTGTTGCCATATTTATCACAACGTTTCGGCCGTTGTACACTCCGGCCGTCTTCAGGTGATTGGAATGTCGAACTGAACCCTTTATTTCGCTCACTGGGGTAGAATGTTCTAGTTCCACGTTCCATGTCTAATAGATGTCAGTTGTCAGTTATCTCCTGCTTAATTCCCTCTCCAAGTTCTCCATCGAGTGTGAGTTCAATACCTGGTTAAGGCACTGGAGAACTTTGAGAGGGGAATTACCAGTCGATTTACTGACATCCATTATACATGGCAAGTGGAACTAGAATAGTCTACCCCAGTGAGTGAAATAAAGGGTTCAGTTCGACATTCCAACCACCTGAAGAAGGCCGAATTGTACAAGGGCCGAAACGTTGTAATAAATATGGCGACAAAAATTAGGACAATATTCAGAATAATGTAAATAGTGTCCACACGTTTAGTCTAGTTTTTCCTTCCGCTTGTGCTATTTGGTGTCGCAGGGAGACACAGTCATCTGTCCGCGGCAAGGCGAGTGGCCTGGAGGAGAGATATTTCGTGGGCTCTGAGAGTGTCTGCTCCAGCGTTTTCTTGGTCTGCCTCACGCTCTCCAGACAGAGTACCTGAGGGTGTATACTCGTAGGGCTGCTTGGTCGATAGGCATACATGTGAGGTGTCCGAACCACTTGATCTTCTGTCATTCAATTCCTCCTACCCTATCTCTTATTGCCTCATTCCTAATATTGTCTCGCTTGATCTTGTTCACTGCTTTCCTCAGGCATTTCATCTCACAAGTGATCAGTTTCCTCTCAAGGGTTTTTGTTTGGGGGCCACACGTAAACAGTGTAAATAATGATAACTCCCCATGCCAGGAATTCAGACAGAAATTGTCGAATAGGTACGAACCCGAAATGACGCACCAATGGGGGCGATCGAAAAATAAAATTGGCACAGATGTCATCCCACCTGACATTTCTATACAGACCTAGAGACCAAAAGCTAGTTTCACCAGGTTTATCGATTAAGACCTCGAACAGTTCCAGGAAAGCCTACAGGTTAGCCGAAAGAGCAGGACACGTCCTCGTGAAGGAAATTTCAGCTGGGATGATAATCAGGGATAAAGACAACAAAGATGAGGACAATAGTCCGCATGTAAATAGTTTAAATCATAATAACTCCAAATCCCCCAAATTCAGACAAACGGCGATCAAGTGATAATAACAACAAAGATGAAGACAATAGTCTGCATATAAATAATATTAATAACGATAAATCCTTATCCTAGAACGTTAGACAGAAAGTGAAAATGAAGAAAATTATTTTGGAAAATAAATATTTTCACCATTTCACTGAGCAATGAACTTGCTGATATTTCTAGATATAAACACTTTTTTTTAAATTTTGGATATTTATTAGGAAATTTATTAGTGATGTAACTAGGGTTGCATACTTTGACAAGTTAGAATAAATGACATAAATAAACATATTTACCTACTAAATTTGAATATAATATGTGTTGACACATAATATTGAAAATGACATTATTTTCCCTTCCAAATTCAACAAAAGATACAGAGAGAAAGTACTAAACAAAAGTCTGTCCTATTCAATAAATGACAGACAGAATCCCGAAATAAAACTTATATTCGCTAGCTAAGGAAACTGTAAATTTACCAATTATTTTCATGTCATAGGCACTTTTTCAAATTAAATATTTATTCTCTACTCTTGTGAAATGAAATAATCATTTTTTCACTTCTTGGGGCTATCTTTTCATTTTCTTTCTTGGCCATTTTCACGATTTATTGTTGTTCTCTTTACACCGTCGTTCTTTTAAACGGGTATCATCCTCCTTCAGGTTTTCTTCTGTTTTGAAATCTCATATGATTTCCCAAGTTCTTCAAACATGGAAACCCCAAACGCAACTCCATAACAGACAGCTTTTCAGCGGATTTACATGAGTCGATCGTACTTCGCGAAGATATTTGAGCAAAGATAACTTTTGACAAGCTGTCTTACATGACAGCTTACTCATTCTGTTCAAAAACGCTATTAAATGTCAGCTTCCAATATCATTAAGAAAAGTATGTTACATAATAAGCAAAACATTTTTAAGGAAGATGTAAAATATCAAAATAAACAACCTTTAAGGAAGGTTTATTTAATGACAGGCTACACAATCTATAAAAAACATGCAATATACGAGAACATATAATCTTCAAGAACGGTTTATTACTTGATAGGCAATCAATTTGGTTGGCGGTTAGGTGATATGTAGAACCAGGTTAATACAAACCGTTCTATTTTGTCCTCTGACCTCACAGTGTAAATACAATGTACATACAAGCGACAGTGTAAATAAAACCTTATTTTCATTCTGTAAGTAAAAGGCAAGCATTACTTTTAAAACAATTCGATTAATTAGGTCTTAAATTTACTTTTATTTTCGAAACGTATCTCTAGGATAAATATTGAATCTTAAAGAGAATTTTAATTGTGTACCATTACATTTTTCCTATACAATGAGTGAGGACAAATCAATGTTTCAAAAATACCTAAAAAGTTTATTTATATACGGAAATTAAATTTTCTTTTAATTCGGGTTAGCTTTAGTCGATTATCTTTCAAATAGAACCGAAATTTTAGTCCAATGAAGGCATTTATTTAAAATTTATCTGGGACGTTTTAGAACATCTGTGGCTGTACCGTTACGAAAATAGATTTTACCGAAATAAGAACTTAACAAATTAAGTCAATGTTTAATTAAATTAGATAAATTAATAGGGCTTCGTATTTAAACAAGTAAAACACTAAAATGCTTACGTTTACTTTTTTGTAACTCCTTTTACCATTCATTTAAATTAATAAATTCGTATGAATTATTTGTCCATAAAAATGGTCAATAATATAACAATGTTTTACTGACACAGAGCATATCAGAATAGTATTATATATATATATAAAGCCTCGCTAATACATATCCACGTTTAAGTGTCTCTAGTGTAAAATTCTAATGAAATCTGATTTGTTACCGCTAAGATACTTGTGTGGCGCTGATTCGTTGGAGTATCTCCTAATATGAGGAAATATGAAAAAAAAACTGTCAGCGCAAACAAAGAAACCGTAAAAAAACCTAATGTTTGTAATTTGGTCTGATTTGGGGCCGAGAACTTTTCAGCAACAGCTAGTACTAAAATTAAAAACAAACGTTAGTAGATTCGAAAATGACAATAAACAAACAACAGTAACAATCGTCGAAAGAAAATCGCATTGATGTAATGAGAAACTTCGAGATAAGTACGAAAGTAAGGTTTGATTTTGTTCGACTAATCAAATTATACTGACTACTTCAGAGTTCAGAGACACACAGGAAAAAATAATCCACAACGAGGCTTGGAGGAAAGTATTTGTTCGCACTTACAGTGATAAGAATTCACTTTCCAACGATGAGAATTGATCTTTGTTAGTTGACGAAGATGATTGCGATCATCTTGTGTCGCCTGCAAGAAAAAGATAAGAAATTGGGTAGGTGATTATATTGCAAGACCATAATTAAGCTCTTTGCTAAGGATAATTAACTCGATAATGCTTTTAACCAGATAAGGGAAGTCAGCTCAAAGCAAAAAAGCCTCACACGAGATCGTAACGCTATTACCAGGACTCAAGATAATGACAAGTTAAAAGTTATTTCGATAGAGATGTGTCAGCGATAGGTCTGAGATAAATATGCGATAGGAAGTGGATTTCCAAAATAAGAGGTATGGGGTGGATTTTTAAAAATTTTTTTAATTATTCTATCGCAGTTCTGTGATATGATAAACAATTTGGAATCGACGCGGCATATTTGCTGACGTTCGTGCTTCACTCTCTTTACTTTCTGTGATGTATTTGTCAGCGAAATGCATCATTTAGCAACGGGTCGATAAACAACAGGCGCTTGCGTTTTCGCATTGTTTTAAATATTAGCAACATTTGAGAATATCTGAAGTGCCAACACTACACATGCGATGACGTTTTTGACGCATGAGTGTCTTTCAGTTCAGTTTTTGTTTGTTTCGTATGAGACAACAATCCTGCAAGGATTATATATAAATATATATAATTTCTTCGTGGGTGTATGTGCATATCTTTGTCAATGTATGTGTGTTTATCTGCGTGTCTTTTATCGGTGTGTGTGTGTTTATGGTCGCTTGTGTGTGTGTATGTTGTCGTCTTTTTTTTTTTAATGGTAGTGAACATATTTCCTGTCCCGTCGCTATTTTGCGTGTTTATATATCCAAATATGTCTGCGTGTTTCTGTATTATAATCTGATTGTGTATGTATTGTCTTTTCCAAGATTTTATCCTACCCTACACATGTCTTCATTTCAAATATATCTAACTTGCAACGGAGTTCAGAGCAGCATTAGATCTTAACGTTTATTCCAATTTAATTTCAATAAAAACAAAATAAATAGAAAATCGTATGTATTTTTCCTTAGTTTTTTCTTAAAATAATTTTATAATTTTAAACCTAATATAAGTTAAATTTGAAATTGGTAATTTTTAATTTTATAGGATAATTTAATACTTATTAGTTAGAAAGAATTCTATTTTAGTCTAACCCTAACATTAAAGCATTAAAAATTATTATAACCAAAGTTCGTTGTCAAGTTTTTTGAATTCTCATATACTTGGATTTTGATTGGTCATTCCAGCTTATGTAACAGCGTTTCCCCTTGCGAAGAGTGTTTGATTGATTTGAACCTTTTAAAACCCTTTATTCTACATTCAACACCATCACTTGATAAGACAGCAGAAGTGTTGAAAAAAAATGACTATTTTGTAGTGATTTTATAACATTTATGTTAAAGTTTTCGAATAAATAATTATATATATATAACAAAATGCACTAGTTATGCATGGAAATAAATTAAATCACAATTTTGATTGTATAAAGGCTACACTTATAAAAAAGAAAATGATTCACTCACAAGGAAAATACTCGAGATTGTCGCCATTGAGTATTATCCAAATATTAATCTACACCCAGTTTTTTCCCCAATATCACCTTTCCTAAAAGAATCAATGCTCACCCACGTCAACGTACACAACAAATATATCAAGAAATCAAAAGATAATGGTTGAATTCGTCAACACAATACAAGCAATATGAATGAACGATGTGGAAATATTCTCTTCAAACATAAAGTAACTGACGTAATTTTTCAGCTGACCATATGAATATACAGCAGCGACATTTCGTTTGTTGTTTATAGATACTTTGTTTCAATGAATTCATTTCAGTTTTGGCTTGAAAAATCCACACAGGACGAAACGCGTTGGCTAAAACTACATTTTCCCTATTGTCTTTTTTCATTTATATTGTCTTTTTCTGCAGGTTAATTCTGAGAAATTTTTATATACATACATACATACATACATATATATCTATATAAGTTTCATTGAATATGACAGACAAGGTGCTTTGATTAAGTTGTTTATACAATTTTTTATGTGATCTTATTTTTTTCTTTTCGGTAGATAAATTATATAAAAACTGTGCTATGTTGAAAAAAGGTTTTTACTAAAGTTATTAAACCTAGAATATATATTCATTATGTAGACGATATATTTATTTTAGCTGATAATAAAAAGGAAATTAAAAATATGAAAACTACATTTCAACAAAATTCTGTTCTAAATTATACATATGAACTTAGTGTAAAAAATAAACTCCCTTTCTTAGATGCTTTCGTTGATTTTAGTAATTATACATTTACAACTTCAATTTACAAAAAACAACTAGGAAAGACTCTTACCATCTTAATTTCTCTAGTGAATGCTCTCTTAGATATAAAATAGATGTTATTAAAAATGTCCTCAAGAGAGCGCACGAGAATTCATTCTCTCGCACGCTTTCTTTAAAGAATTAAATAACGTAAAACAAACGCTTCTTAATAACAGATTTCCATATTAGGCATTTTCTGTTTAAGGCAGCTAATAGCAACGACGAGAATATAAACATAAACAATAACGTTAATATTTTTTTATAAAAATCAGATGAACGAAAATTATAAACGCGATGAAACTAGAATTAAGAACATTATAAAAAAAATACATAACACCATTTGACAATAACAAAAATTTAGACTAATTATTTATTACAAAAAATTTAAAACCGCCAACCCTATAGTTAAAAAAAATTCACCTCTTAGAACAAAATTAAATAGAACAAATATTATTTACGAATTTCAATGTCCATTAAGATATAAAAATAAAGTTTAATCATTTCATCCCAAGCAAGGCGAGAATGCCAATATGACAAAAGGGGTTACTTGGGGAAGAAAAAAAAAGAAAAAAGAAGAAAACTTTAGTGGGGAGAAAGTGCAAAACATATATAAAATGGCGATTGACACTGCATTTAAATTTTTGAAAACTGTTGGTGACAGGGAGGCGAGAAACCGGAAGAGAGTTCGACGGTCGAGGAGTGCGAGAAAATAAACAATTAGAATATACCTTTTATACCTAGCTATTTCAAGAGCAAAACGATAAGACCTAATAGCCAATCTAGTAGTACTCTTAAATTTATGCAGTCAACTTACCAAGGGGGAGAGTTCATCAGAGCAACTACCACAAAAATATTTATGAAAAAGACAAAAGGAACGCAAGGCACGGTAGTGGGAAAGGGACTGAAGACGAGATGCCGGGTCAGGACCGATAACATAACAGACCTTTTTTTAAATTTTGTCGAGAAAATCGTGATATATTGCAGCAATATCCAATGCTCGGACAAATGGTAGATTTCGTTAGAAACAAAGAAATTGAGTGCCCGGTTGCTATTTCATATCAGTTCTCCTCTATGGCAGTGAATACTGGACAAGTTTCCTCATGGGTGAAGAGGAAGTCTACAGAGATCTGGTTCTACAGAAGGATACTGAGAATAACATGGGTGGAGCATGTAAGTAACGACGAAGTTTTAAGGGAAATAGAAACAAAATTGTGCTTTGAATCCGGAGGAGAAAGTTGACATTTCTGGGACGCATAATGAAGAAAGAAGGCACGGATAATTTGACACGCACAGGACATAGAGAAATCAAGATGGTCAGACAGAAACAGCTTACCTAATGAGCTGATGTATATGAATGACAGAGCAGGCAGTAGTAATAAGAAGGCGCACATTATTTAGAACGTTAGATCTAAG
>OZ038490.1:95305803-95368303 GCA_964036315.1 Acanthosepion esculentum | reverse complement strand
TAGTTAATGCTGGACAGTCTCATTACAGAAGAAGAGGAGACTTGAAACAACAAAAATGTCGCTCTACAGAAGGAAGCTGAGGATACTATATACTGAACATGTCAGCAACGACAAGGTTTTAGAGAAAATGGAAACAAAAAGGAGACATATTTAAATTCAGTAAAAAGAGAGTTGAAATTTCTAGTGTACACAATGAAGAAAGAAGGCTTGGAAAATTGGACATGCGCACGCCAGATCGAAATCAAGAGGGACAGACGCACAACCTACCCAACAAGCTTGTGTAAATTAGATGACAGAACACGGTTTAGGAGAGATAACAAAACGACAAAATTTATTAAGTGCTGCAAAGAACAGGAAATTGTGAAGAGCCATAACTGTCAACGTCCTGAACGGACACGGCATGTAGAAGTAACAGATCCATATTAGGAAATAGTTATTATCCCAAAGTTTTTTGCATATATTTCTTCTTTTTCTTTATTTCTTACACATTTTTTTTTATTTTTGAAATAAGGCAATAAAGTCACTTAGACGCAAAGGATTAGTGTACATCAAAGAATATGAGAAAAATGAAAAGATTATCATGAAGAGAGAACAATAAAAGGAGAGTAATTAAAAAGACAGAAGGTAACGTTTGCAGTTTCATTTAAATTTTCGAAAATCAAATTAGACTGGAAAGCAAGAAACCGGAAGAGATTTCCACAAGCGAGAAGTGCGAGAGAAGAAACTGTCACTATTGAACAGAGTTACATCAAGCAGTTTTAAGCATAAAAATGGTGTGACCTAGCAGCCAATTTAGTACTGCGCTTAAATATGTAAAATCGAAGTATCAAAGTGGAAAAACCTTAGAAAAATAAGGATGAAAATATTTATAGAATAGGTGACGGGAAGCTATGTTACATCAGTGCGGAATTGACTGTTGTCAGATTGCCAGGTGACTGTTGCCGGGATGCTATGTTATGGCAGTGGGGAAGTGGCCGTTGCCGGGATGCTATGTTACGGCAGCGGCCGTTGCCGGGATGCTATGTTACGGCAGCGGCCGTTGCCGGGATGCTATGTTACGGCAGCGGCCGTTGCCGGGATGCTATGTTACGGCAGCGGCCGTTGCCGGGATGCTATGTTACGGCAGTGGGGAAGTGACTGTTGTCCCTCTTCAGGATATCGATTATTGCTCAATTCCTGTCCTTTTTAGCTCTTTGCCTGTTTGTTATCTCTCTCAGACTCTGGTTAGCCATCCCTTCACTCCATGTAAGGATGTACACTGTTTCACTCTGATCCTCTCGCCTTCAAGCTGTCTTAGGAATATCAGATTTTCCAAGCCTTATTTCCTCATTATCTGCCCAAGAAACTTCAGCTCTTTCTTCCTGATGTTACATATGAATGTCGATTTCGTTGCCATAGTCTCTAGTACTTCGTCATTGCTCATATGTTTGATCCACGGTATTCTCAAATGCTACGCCACCAAATTCATGAACTAATCGTTTCATCTCCTAGGGTATTGTAGTGTGGAGCAATTCTGTGCCTAGAACTTGGCGCCCTAAAATTAATCTTCTTATTGTCTGCCACTGATAAAGCTTTTAGTGCTGATTTCTCACTTGACCTCTTTTGCCACGGTTTCTCTTTGCTTATCGCTACTGTTGTTACTGAGATTTTACTACCGGCTCCTTTTGTTTATTAATCGTTCCCATATGGCATTAACTTTAAGCGTAGGCCCACTCAGAAACCTGCGATAGATTACAATCCGTGCTTATTTATTTATTCCCCGGTATTCTTCCCTGTCTAGGATTTTATTTTATCTACAGGGTCGCTGTTATTTCTTCCATGCGTGATCAGCTACGCCTAACATTTTTGAAAGGAAAATGATATTTCTTCACTGATATAAGAGGACTAAGTATTCTCGTCTTGGTTGGAGCATAACAACTAAAGATGGAAGGGAGAATACTAGCCCAAGTGTATCATAATGAAAACTATTTGTCCCCGGATTTTAGCGAAACAATAAACGGACAGAGATCTAAACTCGCCGCCTGTTTGCGCAAGGATCTATTATTTGTGTCATAAATGAAATGGCATAATAATTAATCGGGGGGTGCCACTTTAGATTGTGTTCTACTGATCAGTTTCTGCTTTAGAGTCCATCCTACCACCACATGTTGAGCCTTCATTATGAAAGCACTGTCCCGACTTTTTTCTCGATATGTCAAAATGATTTTATTTAAAGGATTCAATTATATTGTTTTATCATTCTTTAGTAAAATTTCTTATTGTATATATTTTTTTATTTTAAATTTTATAATACAACAATAAATGACATCCCTCCTTCCGTCTTTGCTTTTCACTTTACGTTAGAGAATGTAGGATACAAATATGGTGGTCGCATACACTGATCGCTAAGACACACGCTAAAGCGACACTAAATGTATTGAGTGTGTTAGATTCAAGTTCCTTTTATTTATTTATTTATTTATTTATTTTTATATATATATATATATATATATATTATTTTAAATTTTGTAATACAACAATGAATGACTTCCCTCCTTCCGTCTTTGCTTTTGACTTTACGTTAGAGAATGTAGGATACAAATATGGTGGTCGGATTCACTGATCGGTAAGACACACGCTAAAGCGACACTAAATGTATTGAGTGTGTTAGATTCATGTTCTTTTTATTTATATATATATATTATTTTATAATACAACAATAAATGACTTCCCTCCTCCCCGTCTTTGCTTTTCACTTTACGTTAGAGAATGTAGGATTCAAATATGGTGGTCGGATACACTGATCGGTAAGACACACGCTAAAGCGACACTAAATGTATTGAGTGTGCTAAATTCAAGTTCCTTTTATACTGAAATATTCTTTTCTTTAAATTTCAGGATATATATCTTTGGTGATAATTTACTAATAACATGGAATACATGAAAATAGGCCAGTCATATTTTAATCGTAGGGAATTTATCAACGAAATTTCGATACATTTCCAGACGAATAATTATAATCTTTATAACAAATACTTTTTTTAATTGATACGGCATTTTCAGAGAAAAAATATGATCACAAGTATTTCGTTAGCGAAGAAATATATGGTTCTGGTTTAGCGCGAGTTCTACCGATCAGTTTCTGCCTTAGTGTGTATCCTACCACCACATTTACCGTATTTTCCGGCTTACAAGATTCTGTGGCATGGAAGACGCACCATAATAGTGGAAAGAAATTTCGAAGAAAAAACAAAGTCATTCTCATATAACAACACATTCACCATGCGTCCCTCACATACTGGCCCCACGTATTGTTTACATTAATCATTCGTCCGACTTTGTTTGTATGGCAATGACATACTAGTCAAGAGCAGAAAGGCTCCCGCCACTGCGAGTAAACAGAGCACGTTTAAACTTATGGCTCGGCTCCCGGAAGGTTTATAGGCTTGGAAATACTCGTAAAAGTTAAGTACTGAGGTTACATCATACAAAAGGCTGAATAAGATAGCTAACATTATAGTGTAATGATTCAACATACAAATCGACGTCCCTATCAGTCACGCCAATTAGGTGACCGTCCAAGCTTACTTGAACCTGGGCTTTGCCTTACATTCATCTGGGAAGACGCACACGTAATTTTAGGGCATTTTTTAGCCAAAAGGTGCGTCTTGTAAGCCGGAAAATACGGTATATCCTACATTATTAAGGCATTGTACCGACTCTTTTTTCTCGATATATTAAGATATTCAGAATGTTTTTATTTAAAGGATTCAAATACCTTGTTTTATGATTCTTTAGGAGAATTTCTTACTTTATATATATTTTTTTAATTCTAAACTTTATAATACAACAATAAGTGCCACCCTTTCTTCCGTTTTTGCTTTTCCCCTTACGTTAGATAATGTAGGCTACAAATGTGGTGGTAGGAGACACTGATCGGTATTTCACACGCAAAGCGGCACCTAATTGACTTCACAATGTTAGCCGGATATATATTTTGAACCCTGTGCACGTGTCTCACGCTGTATCATTTACTGCAATCCAGCAAGATTAACTATAGTTTAGAGTAAAGTGAAGGACATGTTCATAACGTTATAATTTTATTTCCATTAGCATATTTACTACTTTATTACGTGGTGTAATGTTTAGCGGCTCCGAACGGGGAATTGGGTAACTATTTTTCGCGGTGGGGTGGTGACTGGCGAGATCAGATAAGATCAAATTCTAACCGAATCTATTGCGTTCATTTTCAGGCCATTTTCCCTTCAAAATGGCATTAATAGCTTTCTCTGAAAGAGAGAAGAAATGTCTAGTTTGTTTTTTTTCCCACTCTCCAACACCCACATTAGACATTACTTTATCCTGAAAACAAAAGGCGCCTGAAAACAAAAGGAAGCACTAAAGTATCCCAAATAAATGATTTCCAAAAATTCGAGCAGACTTCGAATTCCATTCGACTTCCTTTCATTAACTCTTACGCAAATACCATTGGGGAAAGTATGAAAAAATATTTTCACCTCCAGCTATGGCTGGTTAGCCTCTGTAGCCTTGGTTGGTACCCAGTCTAAAAGAAAGAGCACTTTGAATCTAAACCATATTTAACTCTAGTTTAGTACATATTACAGAGTTAGCGAAAGGATACTGGACTTCACAATGGCTCTATGATCTGGAATGCGGTCAATGTGATAGAATATAAAACAATCATTTATTATGAATAAAACCCCATTTGTTTCGTCAACGTATTACCTAAATAATTTTTTTATCGACACAACTAATTTTCTTCCAGGCTTAATTTATACGGAGCGAACACGAATACATTGACTATTACTGCCCTTCTCGGAAAGTATTTTCTCGGTTAGATTATCTACAATTATTAGTATCATTAAATTATTTAGTACCAGTCTCCATCCATATTGTTCTTTCGAAACAAATAAAGAATAAAGATGGAAAATTGGTAACGCGTTTTCCGAGCAACGACAAGCGCAGGAGATCATCTCTATATTAATAAAGTAAGGTCTGGCATTAGATTACTCTATAATAGTCTACAGAATAGCGAGATTTGACTCGGGAGAGTTCGGATATTATATATTAATCGAATTCTCTGTTTGTTTCATCCAATTTCCGTTGGAGAAGCGGCCGCTTTGAGCTTAATTTTTACTGACGATTGCTATCGTCTAAGAAAATAGGTTTCAAACCTGACTATCTTCTCAGATATCAGTCACGTGAAATGGGATGTGGTGTCGATGCCATAGGATTCAAATTGAAGTCCCTTTGGATCTTCAATCAACTCCGCTTTCAACGGGTATGTTGTTTGGCTTTGGGGCGTGGTTTACCCACAATTCAAATATATAGGCATTGTCCGTTCGTTTTCGTATTTAATATAATCTGTTAGATCTATAAATTCTATCAAAACAAGAAGGAATAAGAAAGTATGCGTAAAATTCACAATATATTTATATGCACAGATATTGTTGTTTTTTTTCTTTTGTTTTTTTTTAAATTTCGCTGCCAAGTTATTACACTAGGTTGGATCAATAAGTCTGTGTCCAGACATGTAAGTTTGAGTTTTATCTGAAAATTTTACCATTTATACTTTTACCGCAATATTATGACGTCATACTTAGTAGATACGGCATTTAAGTAAATATATCTTTAAAAAGAAAAATAGTTGATCTATACAATCTCATTCCTTTTTCAAGAAGCATTGATAAAGAAAATGAACCTGCGTACACCTTGCGCATATATATATATATATATATATATATATATTCTTTTTTTTTTTTAGCTTGCACAATTAAATTTCAATTTCTGACAGGAACTCAGTCCACACCAGGGTTAATAAGATAGACGACCGATATCATCTTCTGCTGAAATAGATTATTCCCCATATAGGGTGATTTTGGATTTTATTAATTGTTTGCTCTGTAATAATGATTATATTTAGCTCCTTTTTGTGGATCAATTTTAATATTTTATTTTACTAGTATCAACTTGGATTATATACCAACGGATTTGTCACCTTTATTATGAGAGGATCCTATTAAAAATAAGTAGACAAAACTTGCTTAAATTATTTAATGAGACATTATATATATATATATATATATATATATATATATATATATATATTAAATATTTAAATTATTTAATGAGACATTATATATATATATATATATATATATATATATATATATATATATATAATGTCTCATTAAATAATTTAAGCAAGTTTTGTCTACTTATTTTTAATAGGATCCTCTCATAATTACGGAAAATTTTCTTAGTATCGTTATTAAAATAAGAAAGAAAATTACCTTGTTGATGCGTATTCATTTTATTCCGAGTACTTTCGACATTAGCACAATGCCGTCATCATTGTTTCTAACACAATTTTCAGATAAACACAAGAATTTTGTTTTAGAAAAGTGATGAACGCAACATTTTTTTTGTCTTATGTAAGCATTGTTGGAGATACGTATTAAAATACAATGAATAGATTAAAGGAATCGGCCTTATGGATTAAAGTTTGAGAAAATGTTTCCGTGAATACCTTTGGTTAAACATATGTAAATACTTCAAAATAGTTTTAAAAAATTAGCGGAAGGCATCGGAAATAATAACCATTTAAAGAATTTATACACAGATTTGGTACAAAAAAGAAATTTCTTGTTTACACACAAGGAAAGTTCACAGGCAAAAAATAATGATGTGTACACACACACACACACACACATATATATATATATATATATATATAGAGAGAGAGAGAAAGAGAGACAGAGTTTTTAAGATAAATTAAAGTATCATATATATATGTATATATATTATATGGTTTAGAATATATTATGTATATATATATAGTTCAAAATATATTGTGTATGTATATATATATATATATAGTTTAAAATACATTATATATATATATATAGTTTAAAATATATTATTTATATATTTATAGTTAAATAATACCTACCTACATATTGTTTGAAATATATCGCTCTCTCTCTCTATATATATATATATACATATAGTTTAAACTATATTATATTTATATATCTTAAAATATATTATCTCTCTTACTCTCTCTCTATATATTGTTTAAAATATGTTGTCGCTATCTATACACAGTTTAATATATATATATATATCGTTTAAAATGTATTATCTATAGATATTGTTTAAAATATATTATCTCCCTCTCTATCTCTCATATATATATATATAGTTTAAAATATATTATATATAGCTTAAAATTTATTATCTATATTGTTTAATATCTATTATCTGTATAGATATATATTTCAAAATATTATCTATATATATTCAGTTTAAAATATATTCGTGTATATATATATATATATACTTTAAAATATAATATATATATATATATATATACTTTTAAAATATGTATATGTGTACATATATATATATATATAGAGAGAGAGAGAGAGAGAAAGAGTTTAAAATATATTATCTCTCTCAAAATATATATTGTTTAAAATATATGATGTAGATCTATATAATTTAAAATATGTACATACATACATACATACATACATATATATGTATATTGTTTAAAATAAATATATTATGTGTATATATATATATATATATATATATATATACAGTTTAAAGTATAACTTTTACTTTCTTTCAAGTCAGCTCTTTACTGTTTTCTATGCATATTTAGTTATCATGCATCTGTGTACAGTTAATTATATGACAAGTATGTTTATTCATTAGTTGGAAACAGAATAAATTTAAAAATTCTAATGTATGCGAATATTTCTTCCCCCCACTCAATATAGTTTAAAATTGTTATATTTATAGAGAAAGAGTGGTCAATCTTGCGAATAGTGTGTTTGAATATATACAGACTGAAATTGAAACTGCCTAAAGCTTGGTTGTTTAACGCTTGAAGCAATCATGATAACATATATAAGCGATCGGATGTCTAGTCACACTGATGAGCTGTGAAGCAGGGAAACAGTCTGCTTATATATATATATATATATACTTTGTGTGTGAATCTGGATTGCCTGAAACCCAAGTTATTGGTTTCTCGGAAGGCGTTTGGCTGTGAAATGCCGCTTGCCAAGTGTGAGTAGGAACCAACCCGATTCTCACCGAGGGGAAATAACCTACATCGCCGTTACCCGTAAAGCTACATAAACCCGTCCAACTGATCGATCGGCTGACGAGGGGTTAACGAAACACGACCATCCATTTGCTTGAATTTTGCCACCTCTTTCAGTGCCAGCCTGCAAGCTGAATTTGACCGACAGATCAAAAGAAAAGAAAAATTAATACGTGCGCTGAAACGCCACTCTTCTTTAAGAGCGTAGTCACACCATCTTCTTGATTCTTTCTAACTTGTGAGAGTGAAAAAAAAAGGTTCTGGGTTAGTTGGGGATCAAATAAATTTTATCTCTTTGCTGGTTCACCAAGATGTTAAAGCCCCGTCAGGTAGAGACGGTGAGTTTCTCAATGTTTTGTAGTGTGATTTAGTAAAACCTCTGAGATCTCGGGTGGCAAGGTGAAGGACATTCTTTCTTTGATCTCTCTCTACAGCATATTACAGTTCTCGGGCACGGTAGAGTAATGGATAGCGGCTCGGATTGAGGAATCTGAGAGCCGAGTTCGATTTCCAGTCGAATCCATTATATTCACTTACGTGCTAATACCCTTAGAAAAGATATTAATCCTCTTCTCCCCCCCCCAGCTATAGGTAAATAGGATGACTAGCCAGGTTCTATAGTCTTGGATGGCAACTAGTCTACCGCAAAAAGAAATGGAAACCTACTGCGGGAAAAATCTGCCTCGTCAGTCATGCCTCGAAAGATACATGATCGCCTAAGCGTGTATCACGCAGAGCACATAACTAACTGAAGTTGTATCAGTCTGTATTTTGGACTTTACAAGATACACCAGAAATAGTATGCCATTCATAGATAATTATACGTACTCAAAATCTTCTTTTTCCTAGGTTGGTTGCCATCCAAAGTTAGAGAGCCCAATCTGCTAAGATATTTTACCTGATTTTTTACCTGATAACTGGGAGGTTTTTGTTTTGTTTTTCTTTGTTGCGGTTTAAAAACACATTATGCGAAACATATTTCAGTTTGTAAGAATAATTCTTCTTTTGTGAGTTAATATTAACAATTTCTTGTGTGAAGATAACACTGATTTTCTATATAAAAGAACTACTATTTGACCCTTAGCTGGAAGACCTGGGAAGTGGGGGAGGAAAGAGAAGAATTCTTGCTTTCTCGAGAGCATTAGTGCGAAGTGAATACAAATTATTGCAGCCAGAATTTGAACCCGGCTCTCCGATTTCATGTATCGTCAGGCCAGTTTCAGTTTAACCAGAAATATACAAGCACACACACACACACACGCATACATATATATATATATATGACTGGCGTAAAAAGACAAAATTTATTTTTATTACCACTCGTGATGATAATAGATAAAAAGTAAAACTGAAAAACTGGCTAGCAAACTGGTTTCGAACAGAGCTAAATCGAGGTTAATAAATTCAACAGAATTATCACTAAAAAAGATGGACACTACGTATTGGAAAAAAATATATTACTTAGATGGAAATTAGTTGGAGGCCTAGTACGAAGTCCTTCTGTTTACACAGAGAGGGCTTCAACAATAATATAAGCAAAAAGTAATATTTTGTAGCTTTAAGATATTGATGTGGCCAGGAATTTTATCCACACTTTTTCCACACCCTTCTTTACCATACTCAAAGCCCCGATCATGACAAGGATAACCGTAGTGTTAATGCTAATATGTTTTTGTATTTCGGTTTTAACAGTTTTTGATATTCTTTTCTTTTTTTTTTCGAAACACTGGAATCCTGTGGGCAAGTTGTAACACTTAGTTGACAGGTTGCCTTTTTGATATACTTTATAACTATGACTGGTTTATTTGCATCAATTTTCTTGTCTGAGAAAATTGGGAAATCCCACAGTATAGTTATTTCCATCACCATTTGTGACATAATTCAGATCATGTTTGTACCATGTATTCTAGACTACTACTACTTCTCCTCCTACTTCTTCTTCTTCTTCTTATTATTATTTACATTTATTTTGATTTTTAGTAGATTTTTTACAGCAACAGCTTCAAAAAATTCATTGAATCTATGTCCTTAATTGTCGAATTAATCACGAACAATAATCCTTTGACATTCTTGACAGCTAATATTTTTTAACCAATCGAGTATTCATCTCACAGTTTTTATTAACTGAAAAACTAACAAGCGTACAGAAATAGACGCATATGCAAAAATAACATGAATGAAATTTCGCTGGGGAAAAGCGAAAAAAAATAATAAATTCAAATGATTTATCAAACCGGAAAAAATGTGTAAAAAAAAAAAAAATTCTGACACAGAATACAGTAAAATGAGGTTTGTCGGAAGTCTATTGTTAAAAAAGGCTCAGTGATATTAGACAAAAATGTCAATGAATATGATTGTGTTTATTGACAAAAGAATTAAGTAAGAGTAATTATATCGAAAAGAAGGGAGTTAAAAAGAAAAAAAAGCAAATATGTACATTGTTACGAATCGAGAATGGAAAAAGAAAAATAATTAAAACAAACTCTGTAAAAAAAAAAAAAGGAATAAATATGGCGCTAAGGAAATAGACAAAAGTTAAAGAATTAATAAAAGATTGCTGAAGGAAGACAGGATGAGAAATGTTGAATATGAAAATTATAAAATCAGATGAAGAAATTCAAATTGTACTGATTGATGTAGACGATTGAAGAAATATATATATATATATATATATATATATATATATATATATAACACGTATACAAATATATGCATACATAGACATACATATATATACATACATAAATATATATATATATATATATACACACACACACACATATGTATATGTAAAACGCATAAGAGAAAACGATAAAGAGTGATATCAATGATTGAAGAAATGTATATATACGCACGCACGCACGCACATATATACACATGCATACGGAGACATAAATATACATGTGTATATATATATATATATATACATCAATACACACACACACACATATATATATATATATATATATATATATATATATATATATATATAAGAGAAAACTATGCACAATGATATAAATGATTAAAGAAAAAACGAAGGAATTGGAAAAAGTACACAATTTCCAATAGAATAAGTAAATTAATTACAAAAGAAGGAAAGTAGGCAATAAAAAAGAAATAAGTAATAGTGAAAAATAGAAAAAGGATAAGAAGAAAAGAAACGTCGAAGGAACCAAAGACTGTGGAAAGGTTTGATGAAAGTGACGATGAAAGAAACAGAAAAAGAAACAAAATTCTGGAAGACGACGGATTATATTAAAAGAGTTTTGAGCACCAAATTTCGAACAATACTTAGCTAGTTTCTGGGAATTTAAAGCCGTATTCGGTTAGGAAATTTTGTCCACTTGAGTCGGGTAGAGCTGAGTGGGAAATGCTCATAACCTTATATGTTTCATAAAACAAGGGAAGAAAATAAAATAAGAATGAAGTTCGCAGACTTTAGTGCCTTGCAGACTTATAAAAGTCTTTTTAACTGTCCATAGGTATAACTTCATATATGGGAACGTTCTGCAGTAGTAGTAGTAGTAGTTTCTCATAGGGGTTGTGTACCTTCCTGCCCATGCCGCGGTGAATGCAGACAAAAAAGACCGTTAATTTTTGTGCTGGTATTTGTTGTGTGCATAGTATGTACCAGTATATACAAGTGTGACCATATATACATTTTAAGATATATGTGGGCGAAAAATGTAATCATTGAATACAAATATTTTTTTCAAAGTTGAAACCTTTGCTTCAACTTATATTTGGTGTAAGTAAGTAAGTATATATATATATATATATATATATATATAAACACTACACACACATCTCTCTCTCTCTATATATATATATATATATTATACAGAGTGAAGAATAAATGTTACGTCACCATTTATGTAGGCGTCTGTCAGAAAAATCTTCTATTTTTTGTAGAGGCGTGATCAACTTGCATTGCATTCTCACACACTCATAGACACATAATCAACATTGGAATAAATGAAAACATAGTAACACTGAAATAGATAAAAATATATTGATAGCAACACTGAAATTGATAGATAGTGACAGAGAGAGAGAGAGAGAGTGCATCGCTGACAGACAAACATTGAGATAGATATATAGATATAGAAAACAAGATAGATAGCAACACTGACATATCTAGATACGAACATATAGATAATCCTCGCTAGTATTTTGATTGGATTTTCAAACACAGGTAAATGGTAATGACATATTATTTTCGTCGATTAACACCCCCTCTTTACTATTACACAATTACTCTAAAGGTGGAGATGAGGTTACGTAACTGACAAATATATGAAGTTGAACTGTTATTTATATATATATATATATATATATATATATCCAGTATCCCACTACAAACTGATACTGTAAACAGTTTTAAAATTAAAATTCGTAGGTGAAAATGGTCATTGACGAAAGGTATCATAATTCTAATTGTAAAGTATATATATATATATATATATATATAATGTGTGTGTGTATGTATGTGAAAAAGGTTTTCAAATCGAATTGTCATTTGTGAAAATGTCATTATTATAAATATATATATATCGATAAGTGTTGTCCCTGCAGTTATGTAATTGCTTATGATTTTGGTCTGCACATAGATGAACGCAAAAACATCTATTAAGTATATATGTGTGTGTCATATAGATGTAGAGGTTGACATTGAACGGTAACTGTCACTTTCACGGGTTAAATGATCATCAGACCATTGATGGTCGCTTATTATGTGAAAATGTTAATTCCTTTGTCCACACTACTTACATCTGCAAATAACTTACATCTCTGATATTGGGAATTTGAAACACACACACACACACACACACACATATATATATATATATATATATATATATATATATATATATATATAACAATGAATCATTCATACAAAAAGTAAATTAGCAAAGTTTATGATATAAAATGGCGAAATCACTTCGCTAAAATATATTATTCGATGAATGTTATGATCCTTGTTTTTCTTTTTAAATTTATAAAATGTATATTTAAATTAATTAAATAAATTTTTTAAAAAAATAAGGATCATACCATTCATCAAGTGATTGGTAGGTCAATGCATATTTAAAATTTTGTTAGCGAAGGGATTTCGCCATTTTATATTTTTAACTTCACTAATTTACTTTCAATGGATGATTCATTGTAATATAAATTGAACTGCACCACATATTATATATATATATATATATATATATATATATATAATGAAAAACTGTAAAGGTTTTTTCGTAGTTTCGTGCGCATGTGTAGACGTGACAACGTCAACAAACCCTAGTCCGAAGAAATCCTAACAGATGAAATGCATGAGAAAAAAAACCTTTCCAGTTTATCACATTGTTTCTAAATACTGTTTGCTGCTATATAAAATTATATATTGTTTTATTTATATATATATATATATATATATATATATATATATATATATATATAAAAATGTATGTATGTATGTATGTATGCATGCATATAAAATATTGTTTCAAATCATGCTATATTTATTAGTAAAAGGGATCAATATCAGTGATATAGCCTGTGTAAAATAAGAGTGGACATCAGTGACGTTCAGAGGTTTGGTGATGCCTGGGGCTTGATTTTGTGCCCTTATGACTCAAGTAGGATTGCCTATAGGGCCTAATACTGACAAATGCGAGAACATTTTAAATATGTACAAACAGATGAAACATGAAATAAATACTTTATTCGAATTAAATAGAAACTAAATCTTTTATTTCACTCTTTGGTTAGATGCCTTACCGATATGGATGCCCGGGGCCATTGCACCCTCTGCTCCCACCCTTCTGCACTCTACTGGTGGACATTGAGGTGAAAACCGAGTGACAAAAGTCTGCTTCATTCTTGAACGCAATCTTTAGGACATGTCTCTGTCTGTCTGTCAGTCTGTCTCGTATATATATTATAAAGAGGTAATCATGCAATGAAGCAATTAGTAATATTAATGTAATTAATGGCGAATTCTCTTCGCTAACAGATTTAATATAAGCATTAACTTACAATCCATTGAATGGCGCGATCCTTATATATACAATTGTCAGATGGATATGGTGTATTTTTAGAGCCGCAAGTATTTTCGAAAACTTCATGTTCCCATCGTCAGGCTGTAATTTTTTCATAGAAATAAAACTCCAAGACGAAATAAATATATTGTAGACCGAAAGATGTTCTTTTTTAATAGAGACATATATATATATATATATATATATATATATATATATATATATATAGTCATGTCTCTATCAGTGTTACTGATACAATGTAACACTGCACTGCCTGTTTTTTTGTCGGGTTATCAGTGACTGAAACGGTTACCTCCTCCAGATTTTTCTGGTGGGTAGACATCCAGAAGGATTAAAAAGATGACCTGCCCAATGGCGAATGAGTCCTTTCATGGTATCAACGGTCATCTAGCACAGCCACGGTGATTTAAAAATAATTAAGTTTTTATCCCGGCCTGCGATAAGTTTATTTATTAAATAAAATGACGATATAGTGAAACGTATTAGATAACGAACACTGTTTTGCTAATAGTGTTAAACCGTAGCGTTTATAAGGAATACATAATACTGGCCTTGAATCATGGAAATTGCGGAAATCGTTTGGGAACATCTAAGATGCAAAGGTCAATGGAAAGAGAAATGCTACGGATAAGCGAGAGATAGGGGTCAAGATGGATCAGCGAACGGGCCAAGATATGAGATATCGTAGAAGTTATTAAACGATAAAAATGGCGGTGGGCGGAACACATAGCCAGAAGAAAAGATATCAGAGAACGTTTGCTTGATTAGTGCCAGTCTGAAAAGTGCGGCTCGAGGAAAGAGAGAAGACATCGAGGGATTTACTGGGAAGACATTGCAGAGAATAGCACAATCGAGTCACTGTCATCAGAGAAAGATTTTGAAAAGGCCTTTGACCTGCACTCGACAATGACTGATGATTGTGATTTTATATATATATATATAAACTAGTCGGAAAAGTGCAGCTGGAAGACGGAGAGAAGTCAGGAGAATACGGTGGAGTCTGGAAGGTTTCCCATTTCCACTCTTTAAGTTTCTGCAAGGTCTGTTTTGCAACATGCGATTTTCAGTTGTCGGGAGTTGGGAAATGACACCTATTCCATTTGCCAAAATCGGACATTTTTATTGAACCCAAGTCTCTTCAAATGGCGAAAGGAAGTTGAGATATCGATTTTTAAACTCTTAGCAATCTTCTCCGTTGAAATCTTCAATTTATTCTCCACGATAGCAAGCAGGGCGTCTTCATCGGCGTCGGATGGTCGCCTGGAGCGCGGTTGAACTTTTAGATTAAAATCATCCCGACGAAATATGTCAAAACACTTTTTGGCCGTCCAGATAAACCTTCTGAATTATTTTTTATCACAGTTTCGACGCTTGCTCCTTTCCGAAATTTTTCATCCTTCATATGTAAGTCATTAATTTGTGTTCAAAACGTCAACATTCAACAAAGTCTGACTCGTAACTGAACGCTGTATAGTTTCAATCTAGAACACGCCAGAAATCAGCACCAAAGCAAATGGCAATGTACAGTTACGGTCATTTTATATTAAAACGAAGACACGAAAATTTAAAGAATCATCAGATATGCTAGGCTACAAAAATCTCCTCAGCCGACCAAGCATCGAAATGACTACAATACGGAGTACTAGAGAAAGTTAATAACAACAATAAAAATCGCAATATGAGTTCTGGTAAAAAGTGAATACTGAGACATTAAGTTTATAAGTCCAAAAATTAATACACTGATGTTCTCAAGGACACATGGTCCATTGGATAAAAAACAAACTTTGGTTGGATGCAGTGACTTGACCCAAAGAATTCAACAATGTTGAACAAAAACTTAGAGAGTTGAGTTAAAGGGAGATAATTGAGACATCAGGAAAACGCGTGGAACTAGAACAATCTACCCCGGTGGACGAAATAAAGGGTTCAGTTCGAAATTCCAGTCACCTGAAGAAGACCGGAAACGTGAATATGGCAACAAAGATGAAGACAATAGTCCGAATTGTGTAAATAGTAGAAACATTTTCCCGCATTTCTATATTAGACTTTAATTTGCATCACTTCATAATATACTTAGGCTTTTCAGTTAGCCTGATGAATATTTATGAAGTGAAAATGTTTTTAAAATACTTTGATTTAGAAACACTTTTTGCAAAATATCTTTACATTTGATAAAGTCCATCAGACGATGAAACATGTCGGTTAGATGAGATTTCCTTTTGTGTCCGGTTAATTATATATTTTGACCTGGCGGGGGTTGGAACCCTGAGTGGTGCTTCTGTCAGTACTGGTGACCCTCACTACCTTATCAATATTTGTTTTGTTTTTTTGTACCTACATTTATATATGTTACAAATTAAACTAAGTACAACTGACTATTAAAGAATGAAAAATTTACGCAGATATTGACGTCATTCTGGGGTGTTTTTTTTTCATCCAAATCAGTGATTTTTTGTTCACGCTAAGTTTTTTAAAAATTACTATACAAATTCAGTATTTTTTATCCTTAATATTGAATATGTTAAAAATATTCAAGTTGATGTTATTAACATGGTTGATTTATTAAAGATGAAATGATATATTATGACATCTCTCTAATGTGTATTTAAAAGTTTATTTTCAATTTTTCTAGTTGAATTGTCCATCTATACTGTAAATGATTCATTATTGTACACAATTAGGATACAATAAAATTTGTATTTATATTTTGGTGGCTGACCTATATCATATATTCGGGAGTGAACACGCGACCCTTGCACCGGCCTAATATATATATACATATATATATATATATATATATATATATATATATATATATATATATATATATATATATATAAAGCATGCACAATCTACTGATATACTATTCCGTTTCATAAATCTTAGAATATACATACCTCTGCTCATTTTCAGACGTTTCTAGGCACCTTACCCAAGGTTAGCAAGTCTAATCTGTTTAACCATAACAACTGAGCTGTGAAATAGTTCTTCACTGGGTGCCACACGTAGTTTTCGGCTTTAACAGAACAAAGTTTGACTTTTTGCAGTATCAACCACACAGAAGACAAAAATCAGGCAGTACTCAGTGAGTCTTATAAAATCATCGAACAGTAAGGATTGTCAAGTGAGACAAAACAAGATACAAACATATAAATGTGGAAATGTTGATATTTTGAAAATTCTAAACTTTCTCTTATAAAGACACATATATATATATATATATATATATATATATATATATATATATTAATGCTCTGTAAATTTACATTGAGCACTATTGTGTAAAAATATCTATAAGAACACCGGATTTTATATCTTACCGTTCTTTCTTTTTATTTATATATATATATATAATAATCAGGATAAATTTTCGAATCTAATAGTTGTCGAATGCTTTTTTAAGCAACATTAATTCCTCGTGTTGAATATCTGATTACTGTGTTTTCTTCCTATTATCTGCATTTGTGTTACTTTTTTATTGAAACGATTGGGTCGTTTTTTATACTCTACAACCGTTAAGCTGGTAGAATGGGTAAGAAATAAAAGCTTTGATGGCGTTTATCTGAAGCAATCTGTTTAGCACATGTCATTGAAATTCGAAAACAAAATATCGTTCTGTTTTTGTACTTGTCGGAGGTCAGCTTAAGTTTTAACATTTTTACGTCAGGATCTTAATTTTGGGGATATTTTATCCCGACACAAATAATACAATCGTGGAGGGAACCACTTGTTTTTTTTTTCTTGGTATCTAATGCGAAACTCAGAGCTGAAAATATAAATGAAATTGGAAGAATGGTGACTGCTGAGAAAGACGGGTACTTGTGGGAAGCTTTGCACCAGACTAAGTAATACTATGTACATAGAAAAAGTAATTTGACTGAAATAGGTGTAAGCTGGAACCTACTGGCGCCTCTTGACGATCGAGAATTCTGAATTGCCACACCAAGCTAGAATTTGCATATCATACAACACCTGAGCTCACCTGTGAAATGGTGCAATAGAAAACACGAGAAACCCGTCAATGTTTCCTGTTTCACACTCCTTTGTCTAGAAATTGAACCAAAACCAAGATTTCTGTAAACAGCTGTGAAATTTGGGTTTAGTTCAAGGTATAGGGAAAAGGAGCGGTTGGATAAAAGATCGCACGTGACTTGAAAAAAAAGATGTATTCGGTTAGATTTATCTCTCGAATACCACCTAAAAATAACTGGAAAATTGGCGAGTCGAGATCGGATAATGCTCAGCTTGATAATCTGTTGGCCATTCCATTTGTGAATTCACTTGAAAGGCATACATATGCTCTGGGACCAGAGAAAGCTAAATTTAGTAAATATCAATGAAGCTTCAAACTTGGAACGTAAATTACGTCTCGTGTTCACTCCAGACTCAAGTGTAATTTACCAATAAAATATTGCTAAAGATAAAGGGAAAATTATTGTCTCACTTTATCACCAGAAGAGGTGCCTGAATCCTTTGGCCATGTTACCTGAATAATCATTATATTAAACCATATATAGAATATTCCGGCCTTGATATAGTTCAAAATAAATTACTTGGTCACACAGCGTATTATGCATTTTCCATGATACAACCACAGACAAAACATTGCAAGAATATCTATGTATACATCGATATCCATGGAAATTTTTTTAGATGAGCTCTATTCTTGAGTTCCACCTGTTCAGTCCTTAACTGCTAGGATACATAATGCAACGTTCGAAGTCGAATCACTTTCATCTGGTCCGTATTCCATAAGTATGTAGAGAATTCCACTTTCACAATATTATCAGATCAAATGACGGCTTACGAACATTCAGGCCAATAAGTGTAATTAATACTGCTTAAGTAAAAAAAACAGAACATTTACTTAAATAAATTGTATCTCTAAAAATAATGTATAAACAGAAAATATATTAAATGCTGTATATTTTCTGTTTCTAAGTTATCTTTATAGATACACTTATTCGAGCAAATGCTCTCTTCTGTAATTAAACAGTATTAATTACATTTACCGGCCTCAGTTTTCTACGAAATTTCTCCAACATTTAGACCGGTAAATGTAATTAACACTGTTTAATTACAGAAGAGAGCATTTGTTCACATAAGTGTATCTATAAAAATAACGTAGAAACAGAAAATATATCAAATATTTGTCAGATTTAATACATTGCCTATTATATATATATATATATATATATATATATATATATATATATATTTAGTGTTAATTACATTTACAATCGTGGAGGGAAACACTTGTTTTTTTTTTCTTGGTATCTAATGCGAAACTCAGAGCGGAAAATATAAATGAAATTGGAAGAATGGTGACTACTATATATGTATATATTTTCTGTTTCTACGGAGAATATAAATTGCAAGCGGAAATAAAATTTAGATACACTAACGTCCATAAGACCAACTGACATTGACCTAAACATGAAGCCATTTCTTCATTTACTGCTCGAAGAATCATTGAGTTTTCATGAAAAGAACATTTAGAAATTTCGTAGAAAATATGCGTTCTCCAACAGGAATCGAACCTGTGTCCTATACGGAAGCGTCAATTTATCTGAAGTGCTATACCACTTAGCTGTAGAGAAGCATCTGGTTAGCAAAGTCCAAAGTGATGTTTGTAAATGTAATTAATACTGTTTATTTAAAAAAAAAAAACAGAGCATTTACTTAAATAAATTGTATCTATTAAATAATGTATAGACAGGAATTATATTGAAAAAAATTGTCGGACTTAATCTATTTCATAATATATATGTATATAAATATAGTATTATATATATATATATATATATATATATATATATATATATATATATATATATATACCCAAGTTTAGGATTGGTATATACGGAGTGAAATCCAATAACCAACAATTAATATTCTTTCAAGAGTGCTCAATACAGAGTAGAGCAGATATAATTATTTATTTGAATATTACAACATAAATATGTTATAAAATCACGACAAAAGTAGCCATTTTGTTTCAACACTTCTTGTGTCTTGTCAAGCGATAATATAGAATATAGAATAAATGGTTTTAAAAGTTTCAAATTAATCAACGATCCTTAGCTAGGAGTAAACACTGTTACATAAGCTAGAGTGACCAATCAAAATACAAGTATAGGATGATTCGAAAAATTTGACAACTAAGCAAGGTTATCATAGATATTAAAAGATTTATAAAATTTGAAATTAAAATTAAAAGTAAAAAATTAAAAAATTAAAATTATCTATTTAGAAATCTAAATCAAATCTCTAAGTTTTAAATTGTAGAATTACCAATGAGAAAAAATATAAAAATAAAAATAAAAGATATATATGCTATTTAATTTGTATTTTCATTGAAATTATGTTGAAAGTTGTGTTCAGAATCCCAGACAGAAATGTATACACTTTAGTTTCATTTCAACATGTTAGTCGCCTCTCACGTGAAATCATTCGAACAACGGCATGTTAAGCGCTCAGACGTATTTAGATATATACACACACATACAAAAAATCAAACCACACATAGGCAAATGCACTTTACTTACACATACACATCGATACACACAGGCACATACATCTACATTCAATATGATCTAGACGGTCAGATGTCGAAGCTATTCGTGGCTTAATATGTTATTAAACGAATTTAAACTTGAAAAATAGCTAAACCAGTCAAATATATATATATATATATATATATATATATATATATATATATGATTATGACTTCAATCTTTAGCAAAAATGGTATACGCCAAAAGAAAGGCAAAATTAAAAGAGTGCACAGTACAATTTTCATGAAACAAAAATATCCGAAACAATAACCTTTCTGCAACCATGGTTTCTACCAAGATTGCTTCTTCAAGTAATCAAGTAATTGCCTGATGAAGCCATCTTGGTAGAAACTGTGGCTGCAAGAGGATCAATGTTTCGCGTATTTTATATCTTAATTATATAAATATTACACACACACACACATATATATATACATACACACACACACACACACATATATATATATATATACACACACACACATACACACATATATGTATGTATATATATCCCGCCTGTATCTTTTTCCGTCTTTCTCTTAAAAGCGTAGATTTTCGCAAAGTATTAGGAAATATCGCTTTGTGCTACCTTTTTCGGGATTATTCCTTTTTTGTGCACGAGGAATTAGGAAAAGACACAAAGCGAGAAGGTCGAAATGTCAAATAGCAAAACAGGAACAATGAAAACAGAAACAAAAATAGATCAACAAAGAAGACTTAAATTGTATGACCAGCACTTCCGTCGAAGAGTCTTAAGCTCTACGGAAAGACCGATCACATTTCGGAGAATATAAATTGCAAGCGGAAATAAAATTTAGATACACTAACGTCCATAAGACCAACTGACGTTGACCTAAACATGAAGCCATATTCTTCATTTACTGCTCGAAGAATCATTGTGTTTTCATGAAAAGAACATTTAGAAAAACTTATGAGCCCGAAAAACGATTTGGAGGTCGGGGACACTAAAATCAAGCAAGTGCGGAACATCGAGGAAGTGTTTTAACAGAGGACAGCAAGTGCGACATCCGAAGACGCACTGGGGTGGCCAAGGACGCATTCCAAAAGCTGGGCAGAGTACTATGAGCCAGGAGTATATCTTTGGTAACCAAGGAAAGACTACTGAGCTGTTACGTGACATCTTTCCTCCTTTACGGCAGCGAATATTGGTCGGTCTCCTCAAAGATGAAGAAGAGGCGACGGAGATGTGGTTCTACAGAAGGATGCTAAGGATATCATGGACCGAGCGTGTGAGCAAGGATGTGGTCTTGGAGGGGATGCAAACAAGGAGGAGGCTTATACTTAACATCAGGAAGAGGCAGCTGAAGTTTCTGGGAAAAGTAATGAGAAAGCAGGGCCTGGAGAATCTGATACTCACAAGTCTAATAGAGGGAACGTGAGACGAGGGAAAGCGACGTATGATATACCTGGCGGGCTTGAGCAAGTGGATGACAGAATGTGGTCTGAGGGAGGTGGTAGATCGATGTGGATAGGGTAGCATAGAATGTGCAAGCCGAGTTTTAAATGCCGGCACGTCTGTTGTGTTCACATTTGAACTAATCCACTTGACGTTGCGGAATAATCGTGTAAGCGGCTGCTGATTGTTTTTTAATTTAAAATCTTGCATACGGAAGTAAGGTGTATTATGAGAAGGCTTTAAGCCATACAGTGATCCCCCGCCTATCCGCGTTTCAGCATTCGCGGCTTCACACATTCGCGGTTTTTTCTTTAGAAATGTTTTTAAAGTGTTTAGGATGAAAGTTTAAGGCATATGGGGTTTTAACAATCAAAATAGGTACTTGTAAGCACTTTTAGGGGCTTACAAGTATTCGCGGATTCTAACTATTCGCGACCGGTTCTGGTCCCTAACCCCGCGAATACAGGGGACACACTATATATATATATATATATATATATATATATATTCCCAGACTAAAAATAATACTACGTAATTGATTTTATGACGTCACTCGACTACCATCCAGTGAACTATTTAAAATTATCTTCTTGGGTTTCTGTTTGGGATTACCTTAATTACTGCAGATGACGTGTCGTACTTTTTGTATTTATTGATTTGTTCTTGTGTTAAATATTAACCGTATTAGTTTCTTTATTAAGGCCATAAAATACCCTCGGTAAAATTAAAATTTTGCACCAATGATTATTTACAAAGATGGACAAAACTATTTAAAAGAAAGTAAGCAAAACAATGTTAGTAATAAAAAAAAACCCCTACAGTCCTTAAATGTGGCAGAAATATCAGTTAACTGGAGGAAATCAATGCGGGGTTTTAATAATATAAAACATTCATTGATCCAATCACTCACTCAAACATGCACTCATTCGGACTCAACAACAAATACGAAAAACACATCCCAAACGAAAGGCGCCCGCACCCATCAGAAAAGTGACGTCACTGACCACCTAACGAGGAAGGTGATGACGAATTAAATCAAAGAAAAATAGGGACAGAATAAAAGGGGCCAATAAGGAAACATCTTTTAGCTAAGTTAACCTAAAGAGAAAAAAATAAGGACAAAATCGAAAACCTAAACTCAGCTAAATCTGGGTGGGTTTAGCCTTTGTTTAACACAGGGAGAACAATATCCTGATTCCTAACCGGCATCAAAGTGCCACTTCAAGTCAACCCCTTTCACGCGAGACAAATGCGCAAGATTCATCCACCTTTTGGTAAATTATGATGAAGTGAGCCGCCGCTTTTCCGTATTAATGTTGACTTTCAGCTGATGCTTAAAGTGCAAGATCAGTTGGGAAGAAGTAAACTTCTCGCCTCCATAGAATCCCTTCTGAGACAGCATATTACCATCACTTACAAGTATCCAACGTATTTATGAGGATTGGGATATACCCATTAGTGTTCATAGGTGTCGTATATTACAGATATCATAATACAAACACGAAATGGTAATCTTTATTACATCAACAAAATACAATACTCGCCAGCGGCGTGAAGTAGGTAAACCACTGCTAGTGGTGGACTACTAAGACAGCATATTACCCCTACTTACAATAGTGTCCAACGTATATATGAGGATTGGGGCATACCGATTAGTGTTCATAGGTACGGTATATAACAGAAATGTTTACAGAACTCTACTCAAAATTTGATTTCATAAAGCGTATATACCGCATTACATATGGTAATTGTCGATGGTCCTATCTTTTCTGAAATGTTTACAGACCTTTAAATCTATCTATATATATTCTCTCTCTCTCTATATATATATTCTCTCTCTCTATATATATATATATATTCTCTCTCTCTATATATATATATATATTCTCTCTCTCTCTATATATATATATATTCTCTCTCTCTCTCTATATATATATATATATTCTCTCTCTCTCTCTATATATATATATATATTCTCTCTCTCTCTATATATATTCTCTCTCTCTCTATATATATATATTCTCTCTCTATATATATATATTCTCTCTCTCTCTATATATATATATATATTCTCTCTCTCTATATATATATATTCTCTCTCTATATATATATATATTCTCTCTCTCTCTCTATATATATATATTCTCTCTCTCTCTCTATATATATATATTCTCTCTCTCTATATATATATATATTCTCTCTCTATATATATATTCTCTCTCTCTCTCTATATATATATATATTCTCTCTCTCTCTCTCTCTATATATATATATATATTCTCTCTCTCTCTCTCTCTCTATATATATATATATTCTCTCTCTATATATATATATATATCTCTATATATATATATATGTATATATATACGCACACACACACACACACGAATCTCTTTCTCTCTCTCTCTCTCTCTCTCTATATATATATATATACACACACACAAGAATCTCTCTCTCTCTATATATATATATATATACACACGCACGAATCTCTCTCTCTATATATATATATACACACGCACGAATCTCTCTCTCTCTATATATATACATCTCTCTCTCTATATATATATACACACACACCTATCTATCTATACACATACATACATATATATATATATATATATATATATATGTGTGTGTGTGTGTGTGTAACTTCTGTCTATCCTTTCATCTCTTCACGACTCTTTTCTTACGTTCTATTTCTCTCTCTCACTCTTTCATTTTTCTCACCTCTTATCGTTTACCTCTCAGTTCCTCCTCCTCTCTTTCCGTCTTTCCTCTCTCTTTCTCTCACTCTCATTTCTAGCTTTGTCTGGAATCAGCTTTCCCCATTCTCCGAACTGATCATAATGAATTATACATCCATTGGAGAATTATCCAGTTCTTGAAATATTTCCATTTTTTTCTACTCCAGCCAAAACCTCTTTCCGAATATCTACTTAATAAGATTACATATTTTCCAACAGGCCACATCCAAACTCACACCCTCGTTCCACTCACCACAGGAATATCCTGGCATTCTTTGATGTCGCTTTCTCGTTGTTTTGTCTTCGCAACGCACTGAACGTAAACCGGTCAGTGCATTTCAGTCTTCGTCAAAAATTCAGCGCGACATTAACACCAAAACGAGGAGCTTTTTAAAGAAGAGACCATCTCATCGAACGAAGCTTTCTATAAATGGATATCGCGTATTAACGCAATTAAATAGTGTCAGAATAACGCTGAATTAAACAGCAACAGACTGTCGAAAACAGAACTTGAATTCACTATTTACGTTATTCGGACTATTGTCCTCATCTTTGTCGCCATAATACTTCATCTCAGAAATATAGACAGATACTGAAGGGTGTAATAAATATGGCGACAAAGATGAGGACAATCGTCCGAATAATGTAAATAATGTACATAATACCTCATCTCAGAAATATAGACAGATACTGAAGAATGTAATAAATATGGCGACAGAGATGAGGACAATAGTCCGAATAACGTAAATAGTGTACATAATACCTAATCTCAGAAATATAGACAGAACTCGAATTATTTCAAACAAATAGGAATATCTTCTATCTAGGATCCCCAGAAATGTAACGCTATTGAACGACGGTGTCTTTTTCATGAAGTAGAAAGATGGCTACTAGTGTTTAGTCAAATGACAGGGTTGATTCGTTTACAGGAAAATAACATCGCCTTGAAAAGTCAATGTTAATTCTGTGCATTCTCGAGCGGTACAAACCCAATTGATCTGTGAAGACTGGCCTTGTGTGCTGGGGGTTGGGAAACCAGCTTGAGCTAAAAGATAGTAAGAGATGTTCATTTATAATGTCCCTATTCAGAGTTTTGCGGACATTACATTCACACGTCAGGGGAATTGATTGTAAAATTGAATTTATTTTCAGAAATTATATTTGTTACAAATCTCCTGGCGAGTTGATTTGATCTCTACTGAAAGGGACAAGATAAGTGAACGTTTAATTTCCTTTATT
Source organism: Acanthosepion esculentum (assembly GCA_964036315.1). NCBI lineage: Eukaryota > Metazoa > Mollusca > Cephalopoda > Sepiida > Sepiidae > Acanthosepion > Acanthosepion esculentum. The sequence goes on along the minus strand of OZ038490.1, from coordinate 95,342,171 downwards.
ACTGTAAACGTTATTCTTGGTAGCTACAAGTGTTTGAGTAGTTATCCCTGTTGTTGTTTTTTTCCTAAAACAGTGAAATTAATAACCACTGGTCTAGATTAACAAGTTCTGTTAAATAAAGTGTCGCAGACATAGTGAACCAGAACAGGAGTCGAATGGCAGAAATGATGAATAAGTCTTGCCCTATTCTCGACGAAAGAGACTTCGATTTGTCTGGCATGTAGTACTTCGATTTGAGAGAAGGCGAATGCGCAGTTCCATCAAAAGAGAGACTTTTTGTTGTCGCACACATCAACTGTGTATAATATTAGCGTGTATTAGTGCTTCATTCTGAGGTGCCCGTATGTCTAGCATCCGGGCGAGCGATTGGAGATTGCCCATTATAAGTAGACCATCGCAGGGATGAGAGATGACTCTGTTGGGGTCCATCGTACTGTACGGACGACGAAGCAAATACAGGAAAGAGAACAATAAATACCAAGAAACCAGTTAAGCGGGAAAAAATGCCCAATCTGAGATTACGTCCCAAAACAGAGTTGTTAATTTTTGTTGACCACACAAAGGTTGTGCGTCATACATGAATCGAAACTGTATCTCTTTTCCCCTTAAAAACACTGTTTCCGTAGTCGAAACATGTCTTTACGAATTCGGATAAGAAGTCTGTGTTGATAGAGAAAGGTTGGTTTGAATTACCTATTTAAGGAAGGTACATTTTTTTTTTCATTTGGAGTTCTACAAATCTTCTAGCTTGAGTCTCGTCCTCAGTAAAAAACAGTAATTTTTCAATGGATTTTTTTTTAAAGACAATTTAGGAAATTTTCTGATAATATTTTCTATAATTTTTCAAGTTGCTATTTTTTTAGGCCAAGTATGGCAATATTCTTATACAATCTTATATTAGTTTTTATGATTTCTTAAACCTTGTCTGTTTAATTTGTCTGTTTATAAGAGTAAAAAAATTGGTATAAATGAAACAATCGCTTCTCAAAATGATTAACTGAAATTTAAACAATTTTTTTCTTTTTTTGTAGGTAAGTAATTGACGATGATTAACGTGAAGATTTTCTTTCTTCCCAATTTGGATTGAATACTTACTTCAAATTGGTAAAGTACAAATATTTATCATCTTTTTTTCTCTTTTCTCTTCTTACGACAGGGAAAAACTTAACAAAATATATTTCGAATATATATTTTTCTTGTTCATTTATAATTTTTTTTTAAAGAAATTGATGATGACTTAAATTTAATCATGGAGACAAATAAACAAAAATTATCTCGGCCAACAACAATTGTTGTGGCCTTAGATTAAAACTAATATCCGTGAAGGGATACACTTACAATTGTAACGATAATAGTAAATGTTTCCCTACAAGAAAACATTTGGCATTCAGTGACCGAACAGCCACTACTGCTTTCGATTAAAATTTTTAAAATCATTCTCTTAAAATAATTTTTCAAGAAAATAGATCTGTCTATATCTCTGAGATGAGGTATTATGATTACTTACATTATTCGGGCTGTTATCCTCATCTTCATTCCAATATTCACAACGTTTCGGCCGTTGTACGCCCCGACCTTCTTCAGGTGGTTGGAATTTCGAATCGAACCCTTATCTCTGAGATGAGCTATTATGATCACATACATTATTTACATTATCCGGGCTGTTATCCTCATCTTCATTGCAACATTCACAACGTTTCGGCCGTTGTACGCTCCGATCTTCTTCAGGTGGTTGGAATTTCGAATCGAACCCTTTATTTCTTCCACTGGAGTAGATTATTCTAGTTCAACGTGCCATGCCTCTTCCGGATGTCTCAGTTATTTTCCTTTAACTCAACTCCCGAAGTTTGCTTCACTACTGCTGTGGTCAGGCATTGAACTCTTTGGGTCTAGACATTGGATCTAACCAACGTCTTTATCCAGTGGGCCATGTGTCTTTGAGGACACATAGCCCAGTGGATGAAGACGTTGGTTTAAGAAATTTTAAAAAGACTGCACTTAAATTAAATTTATCTAGGTAGCATAGCGGAAAGATCAGCAGAACCATTACAATGAAAGTATTTATAGAAAATGGTGCAGGCAAACTACGTGACGACGGCGGAAAAGGGACTGAAGCCGAGATGTCAGGTCAGGACCAATAAAATTACAGATTCTTCTTTGGATTTTATGAAGAATCTCTAAATATATAGCAGGAGTACCAGATCAGATGTGGCAGCAATATTCAATGCAAAGACGAATGGTAGATTTATAAATATGTAAGATAGATTCTGGCGAGAAAAATTGTTCAGTACGACATAGTGAACCAATTTTCTTAGTTGCAGACAGTAAATTATTAAGAATTTTAACTATTTAAATGTCTGGCAAGTGTTTTAACAAAGTAGGGAAAGTGCGATATCGAAATCCGAAGGTGTATTGGGATAGCGGAAGATGTCTTCCAAACGCTAAGAAAAGTATTAAGAAACTGGAAAATTTTATTAGAAACAAAAAAAAAAGACTACTGAACTGTTATACAATAGCAGTCCTTCTATATGGCAATGAAAGCTGAACATTCTTCTCACAGATGAAATGTGATTTTATAAAAACCGACTTGGTGTCACATCCCACCAACGTGAAGAGGCGAATAAATACCAACCAAGTAGTTATTTCGATAAACGCTTTGTCAAAAGCTAAGCAAAATATTAAGAAACAGGAAAATGTCGTTGGAAACAAAGAAAGTAGTACTGATTTGTTACGTAATATCGGTCATCCTATATACCAGTGAATACTAAACAATCTCCTCACAGATGAAGAAATGACTTGAAGCGACAGAAATGTAGTTCTGCAGAAGGATGCTGAGAATACCAAGGACCGAAAATGTGAGCAACGACGAATTTTTAAAGAAAATGGAAACAAAAAGAACATAATATCAGAATGAGATTAAATTTCTAGGGTACATAATGAGAAAAGAGGGCTTGGAAAATCTGATACTCACAGGACAATTTGAAGGCAAGAGGGCCATAATAAATGGATGACGGAAGAGGGTTTTGGAGAGATAACAAAAAGACGAAATTTATTAAGAGTTACGAATGACAGGAAATTGTAGAGTGCCATGATAGCCAAGAGAAAAAGAAGACGACGAATCTAAATCTACATCTGTTGTTCTTCAGACTGCATCTTCGAATATTGATTCAGATAGGAATCTTTTTTTAAGCTAAGAAAAGTAGCAGGTATTTTTCAATGTTCGCCTCACTATGAAAAAAAAAAGATAATATTAAATACTCTCGTGCATGCTGTTCTCTTATTTCCGTAAATATATAAACCTGTTTCCTGAGCATATCATAAGATGTTTCATCAACACTACATCAATTTCAACTAACACCATATCCGATAGAAGCCTTTGTCAAACTATGGCTTGTGGGTCACGAGCTGCTAATTCACATTTAATGCACGGTCCGTGGATATATTTTCACTGAGCTTTGTACATCAGACTTAATATCAAAGTTAAATAAGAAAGCAGGAAAACAGTCCCATCTCTCTGTCTTTCACTATATATACATATATATATATATATATATATATATATATATATATATATATATACTGTGATTGAAAAGCTTTTATGTATGAGTAGTCAGCCAGGAGTTCGAACTTAACACCCTGTGCCATTTTTTTTTTTGGGGGGGGGTTAAAGGAGCAAGTTTACTATACCAAATTGGACGTTGAAGTCACCACCCACCTAAACTCATGAAATTCTGATATTGAGAACGTTAACTCATAAATATAGTATATATATATATATATATATATATATATATAGAGAGAGAGAGAGAGATAACAAAAAGACGAAAATTATTAAGAGTTACAAAATTCCGGAAATTGTAAAGAGCCATGATCGTGAAGGCACATAGAAGAAGCTAAATCTATTGCTCTTCAGACTGAATCTTAAAATCTTTATTCAGATATGACATATGAACCACTCGTATTCGAGGATACCCGTCTACTAGGGCGGCTAGCCAGTCCCTATTGCAGACGCTAGCTCAGACACATTTGTGCTCGCTCAACACCAACAGAGCCCACATGTGGTTTATACTACAACTATGCTGAGCAGACCTTAGTTATAGTTTCTGGGAGAGAGCGTGTTATCTAGCGTGATCAACAATCTAGGCAGCACACTCACGCTCTCGGCCACGATGACTTCTGGCTTCGTGCTAGCACAGCTATCGACGGACCCCAAGAGTTCCGTCTACGGTCTCTCTCTCCATATATACATACATACACATATATATATATATATATATATATATATATATATATATATATATATATATATATATATACCACGATTTAGCTATGTTGAGCGAAGTACGAAACTGGTCAGCTAGCCCGTTTTTCATTTTTACTTTTTATTATCATGAGTGGTAATAATAAAACTAATTTTTGTCTGTTCATGGCAGTGATAAAATGTTGTACCACCAAACATATCTTTAAATATATATATATATACATCACTATGGCTGATGCTATCCTCCAGGAAAGTCTCATTGCGCGTTCTGGTGCTAATGTTAAGTCATCTCCATAGAAAGTCGGCTCCCTTTGTTTAGAGAGACTATTCTGCTCTTCTAAATCTATCTTAAGTATCTATAAATCTACCATTCGTCTATGCTGAGAATATTGCTGACATATATGGTCACGGTGGGCACCTTGACGTGGTGTCATGGTTAGAAAGCTTGTCTTGCTAAATCAGTTACGATTGAGTAGTGTGTTCCATCCTCACTGGGAGACCCATATTTTCGGCCTTGTGCCACATCTAATCCGCGCTTAGAAAATCAATATATGGCCCCCGGTCTTTGCGATTTACCTGGAGCTCCTCGATAAGATCCAATGAAGAATCAGCAATAATATTTTCATCCTGATCTGGCAGCTCGTCTCCAGTCACTTGTCCACCGCCGTAAGGTTACCTCTCTGTGCCTATTTTTTTTTATAAACACTTTCATGGTAAATGTTCGGATGAGCTCTTCGCTATGCTACCTGGACAGTATGAATTTAAGCGTAGTAATAGACTGGCGGTGAGATCGCATCAATTTACAGTTGAGCTAGCCATATGTGTCCATAAATTCTGCGCTAAGAGTTTCTTTTCTCGTAGGTCTCGCTTGTGTAACTCCCTTCCGGCTCCATGCTTTCCAGCCGACTTTAATCTGCAAAAATTTAAATGCAATGCCAATCACTATCTACTGTACTCTTCAATGATCTTTTTTCTCTCTACCTATTACCACTGTTTCTGTTTCTAATTCCTACACACCCTGTAACCCCTTGCGTGTTAGTGGCTGTACTACCTTGCTTGGGATGATACTGGTCTAAAAAAATCGTTATAGATAGATAGTATGTGAACAAGGGGATCGACATCATATAATGACTGTCAGTTTGTAATTATTATAGGTATAATATTTTTAGTCGTTACGTATATATCGTATTTATAATTCTTATATAGGAGATGCTGTTAAGAATCTTAAATTTGAAATGTACGTGGGTCAACATGCTATACTGAGCCCTACTAAAATGACCTTATATTTTAACATATGCATACTGAGATTAAAACAAATTTTATTGGCCGTAGATTGCTGTCGTTTGATGTAAAGATACCCCAGAATTTGTAATCATCTTTTACAGTTCAATTGACAAATACCGTTGTATCGTTGACCATAATATGATGGTAATTAGAAGAGGCGATATGGATTTTTGCTAAATTTTTATATGTAGCAAGCTGCTAGGAGTGTTGACAGGTAAATCTCGAGAGATAAGTTGTGGTTTGGCCAATATATGTTTTCTTATTATTATGTCTTGAACCAGAGAAAATATTGAGAAGAGAGAGAATATTAAAAGACCAGGAATCAAGAAAACAAAAGATAACGAGTTACAATCCATTTAAGTATTTGTAGATCGTAGTCGACAGGAAAGGAAGGTACTGGAAACGAGTTTAACAAACGAGAAGTGTGAGAGAAGAATCCATTAACACAGAAGAACAAAACTTTCTGAAATTGTAATGTACGTTTGATCATTGTTGGTCATTTCCAAAGAAAGTCTTCACATGCGATGTGGGTGGAATAGATTATAGCACCACATGACTAAAATGGCATTCTTGTTCAAAGTCATTTTCACACACACATGCTGAGATTTAACCAAATTTTTACTGACAGTTTGTTGTTGTTTAATTTGAAAAGCCTCCAAATTTTTAATGATTTTTTTGTAGTCATCCAGCTCATCGCAGAGTTGGAACACACCACCGGGAGGGTGGCCACATTCACGTGGTGAAGGAACCTAGGGGGCCGGAACTTCCCCACTGCCAAGGGCTTCAGCTTGTGGGTCCCAGCAGCATTGCAGATGAACAGGATGGTGAAGTGGTTCTTTGCCTGCTTGAAGCCCTCAGTCTTGTGGATGTCATCCTTCATGGCCAGGGTTCTGTCAAGAGCATCTTATAGAAGAAGCCTGTCTCATCTGTGTTGTAGAGCTGCTCCATGGTCAGGGCCTCCTCCTCCTCCTCCAGAAGCTGGGTTGGGAAGGAGCCTGCTGCTGTTGTGTTAGCTGACCTCTGCTCCTATGCTGTGCCTTTTCTGAAAACACTGGGGCCATACCTTGCTGGTAATAAAGTCTCTCTCACCCTCAGCTCCATCGAGCTGGTGCTGAAACTTCTCTGTCTGGGGCCTTACAATATGACCTGACAGCGGAGTCCCCTGGCTCTGCTCTTTCACAAACCAGGTGAACATATCCTTGTCCAGCTGTTCATCATTGGCTGTCTGGGTCTTCAAATAGTAATTAGAAAGGATCCCATTGATTTGTGTTAAATTTTATATATAGCACTTTGCTCAGAGGTGAATGTCATTTTTCCCGAGATGTAAGTTCTAATACAAGGTGATCTTTTAAGAGATAATAAAAGCACTGTTTATCGACTTGCCAACAAGATTAAGAGTTAAAATTAAGAAATATTATGTTTATTGACTTATAAAGAAGAATAACGTTTTAAATTATATTAAATGAAATTAAGGTCAGTTTTCCGGAGATGCAAGTTGTAATGTGGCCAGTACAGGGTGTTCCCCAAAATGTACTCATTCTTTTAAGAGGTAATAAACGCAGTGTTATAGACTTGCCAAAAAGATTAATAGTTAAAATTAAAAAATATTATGTTTATTGACTTACAAAGAAGAATGACATTTTAATTTATATTAAGTGAATGTTTATAAATATTCAAATTGACGATGAAATCGAAAGGATAATAACTTTTGGGGACACCCTGTATATGTCAGTTTTTTTTATTATTATTATTATCAACAGAGATACAGTCAAGAGACAAGAAAACTGGTTTACAAAAATTGTCTTTTGAAAAACATTTGTTTTTGTGCAGAGGTGTTGTTAGTAAGCTCTGCGTTGAAAGTTTTGAATTATTTGCAGCCTATCCTCAATCATAGGTGATATATACTGTCAGCAGAACACACACACACACACACACACACACACACACACACACACACACACGCCGTTCTGGGTATGACGATAAACTACATCCGCGTCCTGGGTAAGACGATAAACTACGTCCAACAGCAAGGCCTCTGATCAGGAGGTTTTGAGGAGCGTGGAATCCACCTTTTAATTGCTGATGTTCTCAGGTTTACTCTGACTCGGGGTGGTAGCACCTGTTAGGGTCTCAGCTATGGGCAAATAGTTAACACCCAAAATTGTGTAAAAATAGGTTTTAATACCAGAAATACTTTGTAATAAAAAATTACTACCATCAATAATTTTTGAAGGAATTATTATCAGCAATACTTTAAAAAAAAATACCAGCAATACAAACAGCTATACATTCTTTGAAAAAAATATGACCAGCTGTAGAATTCTTCAAGGAAAAATATTCCCAGAAATAGATTTTTGAAGAAAAACATACTACCAGCAATAAAAATTTTGTCGGCATTAAATAACCTATTGAGGTTGATATGCCGTAAAACAAACCAAACCATATATATATATATATATATATATATATATATATATATATATATATATATTGATTTTATTTTTTGGATAAAGGTTTACCCATCCGGTCGTCTGTTTTCTTTTTCATTCTTTCTTTTTTTTTCCTTTTGCGTTCCTTTTGTTTTGGTCACGTGGTCATGATTTTGGGTTTGTAGGCTCTATATTTCGTTCCCACATTAACTCTTTAGCCATAATTCCCTGGCCATCCGCTGAGGTGAAACCATGGTAGGTTAGTCTGCCTCTTTAGGTTTAATTTAGGTTTGCTCTACTTAGCGTATCGAGCACTTTATTTAGTTATTTTTCTTACTCGTATCGGGGTTTTTTTCTTTGAACTCTGAACTTGCCTGCTAGACGATTATTTTCGGCTGACGTACATGTTCTCTGCTCTTTCTTTTTTTGTACCATTTTTTCCCCTTTGGTATTGGTTTGTTTATTAGCAAATCAAGAAACCAAAGGTTTTCCGGTCGTGTATAATTTCTTATATTTATAAGATTATACAACTAGTATATATATATATATATATATATATATATATATATATATATAAGTTTTATTTGGTATGCGCAGTACTTAGTGGAAAGCGCTCAATATCAGTGATAGAGCTAACATATTCAGTTATATGGATATGAGTTTGTGACCCTGGGTTTCACGTTTTTTGCTATCATCAGACAAACTGGCTTATTTTTTAAAAAAATGGGATCGATTTATGCTTGTTTGACTATGCACCTATCGGAAATAACTAATACTATTATTTTTCCTATCCGTACTGCAATCACTCCATAAACATCTCTACTACCATTAGTACTGCTTTTTAACATTGTTTTTATTATTGGTATTATTAGGATTATCATCATCATCATTGTCACGGTTACCACAACTATTATCATAATTAAGATTGTCATTACTGCCCCCCCTTTTTATATTATACTTTCGTTTCGATCAACATTAAGGCTAAATTTACCGTTAACCCATCATGAACATATTAATGATAATGCCGCAGTTATTCTCATTATCAGCATAATTACAATCGTCAATAATACACAAGGAGTCAGCGTTAAAAATACAAACATCATCGTCTCCATGCCCACAAAAACCCCTGACCAGTAGGAGTGTATGTGCGCGTCTACGTGTGTTTAGGTCTGTGAGAGGACGACTTGGGCGATAGACGTGAACACCCCTACCCGCTCCTTGTTGAAAAGAAGATCGTTACACATAAAAAGCCGCGGTCCCAACACCGAAATAGAATTAAAATTGCGTATGTATGCATGCCCGAGCACATGGGTGTGTATCTGCGCCTAGCCTCGAATTGTTTATATGGGTGCGTTTGTGTGAGACTAAAATGCATACATCTGCATGTGCGTGTGTCTATGTGTGTGAGTGAAATTCCCCCTCCCGCTACCAAATAGTCAAAATAGCATAAATAGATCCAATTTTAAAAAATAAACCTATTTGTCTGATGATCGCAAAAACGTGAAAACCAGGGTCACAAACACATAGCCATGCAACTGAATATATATATATATATATGATGGATTAAATCCGAGAAATACTACTTATAAACACACGCATTCGACGAACTTTCTCGATAATTAAATTATGCACCGGAATAAGCAGTAACTTGAACTTTGCTAAACCGGAAGTCCTCTGTGGCTGACTGGTTAACAGCACGTCAGGCCAAATGACGGTTTACGTATGGGATACTGGTTCGATTGCTCTCGGAGGACGCATATTTTGTACCAGATTTCTCGAACATTCAGGCTGGTAAATGTAATTAATATTGTCTAATTGAAACAGAACATTTATACAAATAAGTTGTATCCATAAAAATAACGTATAAGCAGTAATAAAGGGTGTTTCATTAAGACGGATCAAAGTCAGCAGTAAATAAATCAGTGTTATTGGTAAATATTTCTTTATTTCTTTATGCGATCATGTTGTTTAAGTCTTGGCAATTATGCGTGAAAAATAATATCGCCCAAATATCCGGCGAATCTGAAAAAAAGGAAAGAAATCATTAGACGCTTAAACTTAATGCACATTTAAAATCGGTCCACACACACACACACACATACATATATATATATATATATATATATATATATATATACAGACTGTCTCACTGCATCACAGCTCATCAGTGTGACTAGACGTGCGGTTACCTCTAGCTAGCATCGAAACCGACTGAATTGGCGCCAGCTGGGGATTTTACCACTAAGCCCTTGGCGCACGGCAGGGATGAAGGTGAATTTAAGCCTATTTATTTTTAGATAAACACACAGTGACTGAGAGAACTTGATTCGATTTACCGAAGAGTCATGCATTATTAGCCGTAATAGTCACTGTTTACAAACCCACACTTCCTCCCCAAAGAGCTCAACCGAAATAAATCTTTCAGGAGCGCAGATATATATATATATATATATATATATATATATATATATATATATATATATATATATATATAATCTCAAAAGCCGTTGAAAAGATCTAGGACCGACTCGCTTCCCAAAATTTGACGAAATGATAAAACAAAAATTTATTTTAGAATGCCTCATGATTGTGTTAATATGTTGGAACAGAGGCCCTAGGTATTTTTTGCTCGTTAAATAAAAACAGTATTTTGCTAACAATCAGAAATACAGTTGAAATTTTGGGAATCAGTAATGAAGACATGGAAAACATAGCACTCACAAGGCGATAGAAAGAAAGAAAAGCATCGGGTAGCCTATTTGATAACTTCGAGTAAGTGGATGCAGGAACAAATACCACTAAGATAATGAGATGTTCAACAAAAGAAAGGAATCTGCAGATGACAACGATCGCGTACGTCTTGTAGGGCTTTGGTAGAAAAAGAAAGTATGACATATGGCGCACACTGGAACACTGTGGCTATTCTGTCATATTGTGGCTCGATCAGCCATTTGTAGTTTGAAAAAAAAAACTTACCTCATGGACGTCCGTACGTAAAAAGAATCTCGTGGGGAAGCCATATTTTTGTTTATGCTGACAAATTAACGCAAAATAACGGCGACCACGAGATTTGAGAAAATATAAATATGCAGTGTACGAAAGACGTTGGGTGGGTGAATAAAGGAAGTTAGTCTACAAACGACCAGACATACGACAAATACAACATCTACACTTTGTCACTCAGGATTGGTGCCTACTAAGGAATTTAGGCCTGTCTCTCGAATTTAAACTACACCATTTACAAGAAACACCCGCACAGCTAACGCACGAGCAAAATGGCTGACCGTCTCTCGGCAAGGCTCTTGACTCTAATTTACTTTGTAACCATCTCTTCAAATTAGAATTCAACGACAGGAGAAAAAGGGGATTTTTGTTTGTTGTCAATTGACTCCGCTAATTAGCATCTAATTTATTCCAACTTTCATCTTTTAAAAAACTTAATTTCTATTTTTCATCTATTAATTCGATTTTAAATTCAGAAAGTGAGCCTTTCGAATTCTAATTGAATAAAAACTATAAAAGAATTTCGCATGCAATCTTAGCGTTTAAACAATTTAGCCCCAGCCCAGAAAGTGTCACTTCCCTTCACCTTTCCTACCACTGTTCTCATAGCCTCTTGACTAGGACTGATTCTTTCGAAGTATTCCTTTCTTTTGAAAGGGGGAAAAAGCCTTTTTACAAAACTGGATTACAGAAAAGGCTTAATAATGAGCTCAATAGCAAAATAAACCGTCATTTAAGGAGCCATTATCGCGAAAAAAAAAAGTGTCAATGAAACAATTCCTTTCCTTGCAATATTATCTCATTATTAACAGGGTCGTTGACTCAGCAGACGCGATACCCGAAAGACGACACATTTTTTCTCTTACCTTCTTCCAACAAGCCATAATAGAAATGAAGCTGTGCTTATTAGACTCTCCATTGCATTAAGATATCGGGGCGGCGAGGACAATTTTCAGATTGGGTTTCATCAACTTCCTTCTGAAAATAGTTTTCGTCAGTAAATGTCATAAACAAAAAAAAACATGCTTCCCTTCATATTAATATCAGTAATTCCGTGACCGAATAGTGAAAGAAGCCTTATTTTTAGGCAAAACAATATTTTTATCCATAATATCCTCATTAGTCAATGCATTGACTACGCCTCGAATCGAACATTATATTGTGAAAAGCTTTGGAATAGGTAATGTCGGTATGTTTTATTATGAAGTTAACAATATACGTTATTATCGGTTGTACTTATACTTGAGACTATACGTAAACATTGGCCATGTTTATACTTGAGACTATAGGCAAACATTGTTCGTGTTTATACTTGAAAATATAGGTAAACATTTGTCGTGTTTATACTTGATACCATAGGAAAACATTGATCATGTTTATGCTTGAAACTATAGATAAACATTGGACGTTTTTTATACTTGAGTCTATTGGTAAACTTTGGTTGTGTTTATTCTTGGAGCTATTGGTAAATTTTAGTCGGGTTTTTATACTGACATTATAAGTAAACATTGGTCGTGTTTATACTTGAATCTATAGATAAACATCGGTCCTGTTTATATTTGACGCTCTAGGTAAACATTGGTTGTGTTTATTCTTGTGACTATTGATAAATCTATTTGTGTTTATGCTTGACATTTTAAGTTAAAATGAGTCGTGATTATATTCGATTCTCTAGATAAGCACTGTGCATTTCTATACTCGAGTCATTACATAAACATTGGTAGTGCTTACAATACCAGCCATGCATTCAATTTTGGGTTTTCATATGGCTATGCTGTTTTCAATGTGATCTGTAAATGTTAAATTCTCCAAACCCGCTTTCTTCACTTGTGCCCCAGAAATTTCAAACGTCTCTTCCTGTATATAAGTAATAAGCGTCATTTTACTTCTCATTTTTATTACTAAAAATACCACTTGGCTAATATATTACATCCATGGTATTCCCATCGTCCTTCTGTAAAACTATATTTCTGTTTTCTCGAGTCTTTTCTTCATCCGTAAGAAAAATGTCTAGCTTTCAGTGACACAGGGGAAGAATGATATGACATTACTCTTCAGAAATATTTGCTTTGATTCTAATGAAATTTTGATTTGACTTTTATTTTTATTTAACTCCTCTTGCGAGTTAATCAAACCATCCACGAAAATTATATGTTTTTACTTATTAAAAGTCCAGTCTCGTCATTTGAAATATATGGTGCGCGTAGAAGCTTAGTTTACCTGGAGAAGAAGCGTCGCAAATTCTGTGATTAAATGCTAATAAATAGACAACATTCTCTCAATAAGATGACTTCGATAATATTAATGGTAAAGGTAATATTAACCGTTTCATTATAAGGAAACATTTGGCATTCATTGACCGAGCATTGATATAGTTACTCTTTTCTGCTCTACCTGACCATCGGTCTGGGATCAAAGTGTAGCATTTTGTTCTCTTCATCTCCAATTGTAATATTAGTCATTTCTTTACAAGGAAACACTCGGCATTCATTAACCAAACAGCCAGTGCTTCTTTCGGTTAAAATTTATTAAAAAAATCTTTCTCTTAATGAAGTCCAGTAACTGTTATTGCTCTTTTCAGTATTGATGGGGTTTCCTTCCTAACCTTTTGTTTGGAGTAGTGTGGGACATCATGATAATGTCATTTTCTCTTAGAGTTACATGTGATATCCATTTAAGTTTTGGCTGCTGTTAAAAGTCTTCAATTATTGTTTTCTGTTATTTGATTCAGTTCTTTGTGATTATGTACGTTCTGAACCACATGGTTCGAAGAGAGTGGTTCTTGCTGAGGCCTACAGGCTTCGTTAACTAGCAGTTGTTAATATTTGAGTTTGGACATTTCTGAACGGGTTTGGTGCCATGCATGGCATCCATATAAAAGTCTCGATCTGACGAAGCTATTTAAGCACATGACACGAGTTTTTAGGTTATTAATAAACGAATTAGTAAAAGATAAATTATATTTTGTGCATACACGATTTGCTTCTTTTATTCCACAAGAAAGAAACGTCGTTTAAATTCGGTTGGGTCGAATAAATCTATGCCCATCCCTTTGCGCGCACCCCTACACACACCGGTTTCGTTGCAAGGAAGAAATTTGGCCTATAGAATTCTAATAACTAATTGTTTTACTTATTGTCGAGTAACAGTCAGTCCTGTTTGATTTTCCTTTGTTTAGTGTTCGACATTTTTATTTTATTATTAGTGGCTTCAATAACTCTTTAACAAAGAAAAACAAGTGTTCGTCTAAAATTAGCATCTTTTATTAACTTTTAAGTCAATTATCGACTATATTCTTCTTTAAATGTCCCATAAATTAATTTCTTGGCAGAATTTTTGCACTATAAGTCGATTGGTTCGCAGATGCTACAGATGCCTCTATTCCTGATGCCAAGGACAAAAATCGTCGATCTTTTTCTGAAAATATCAAATTTGCTTCGGAATTAATTTTTTAAGTCAAAATCGGTAAAAAGAAACAAAGCCCGTCATTATTGTATCGCGTGCGAATTATCAGTTGATACCTTTATCGGTATGATTATGTTTTTTGACAAAGCCACTTTCTGCCCACAGTCACATAACCTCGATCACCAGTCCCCGAGGAAATTAATTCTCAGTGGCTTGCGAGATAACCTTATCATTATCAGCGTCCCTGAAAGGATTATAAATCGTTATTTAGATTAACATACCATTGTGTTCAATATATTTTTTATTAATCTATGTTACTTTTTTCTTCTGATATCCGTCTTAAATTTAATACATCTGGTATATAAAGCTCAAAATCTTTGCGTCTGTCTGCTCAGAGACATGAGACACCCGACCTAGGTATGACGATAAACTACATCCGCGTCCTGGGTAAGACGATAAACTACGTCCAACAGCAAGGCCTCTGATCAGGAGGTTTTGAGGAGGGTGAAACCTCCTCTTAATTGCGGATGTTCCCAGGTCCACCCTGAGCCGGGGTAGTAGCACCTGTTAGGGGGCCAAGCTAGAGGCAAATAGTTGACTCCCAACCTGACTCAAAACAGCATGAAAATGTAAAAATAGATTTTAATACCAGAAATACTTTGTAAAAAAATTTTTCTATCAGCAATAAATTTGTGAAAACACAAAATATTACCAGCAATAAAAATCTTGTCAGTACTAAATAACCCATTGAGGTGGATATGCCACAAAACAAACCAAACTATACAATTTTGAAAAAAAAAATTATTACCAGCTATACATTTCTGAAAAAAGTTACCAGCTATACATTTTAAAAGAAAATATATTACCAGCAATAACAATTTTGTCGGCATTAAATACGCCGCAAAACAAACAAAAACCAAACCATAATCTCTATCTATAAAAGGCACGGTATGTGTGTGTGTGTGTGTGTGTGTGTGTGTGTGTGTGTGTGTGTGTAACGAATGCACGGCCGCAATTATCGACGGATTTTCACAAAAATTTACATGCACATGCTCCAAGTTAGTGGAAAAACCAAGACCGACTTTGCATTTCCCAACTCCCATCGTTAGTGGAAATAACCGATTTTTTATGCTTCTGTGGCAGTTTTCATGTAGTTTGCGGCCATTTTCTACTGGCCAGAGTGAGAGCCAACAGCTGACTGACACGAATGTTAACTAGCATGCTAGCATGCAAAAAAAATCGATAGCTGCATTTGTCACAAGTGGGAAAAAATTAAATATGCATGGCACTTTACTCCAATTGGCTCATTCGCTTGCTTAAACTCAACGTTGATTCTGATTCCGCAGAACTGGGTTGGGTGTGAAAAAGTATTTGTTGTTAACATTCTTTTTTCATTCGGTTTTTCCAGTTACGAGTCCTTTTTTAAAGCTGTTCGTTTTGTGTTCATTTTGTTTAGTTCTTTTCTCGTAACAGATTTAATGTTTAGTATAGAGCTTAGAAAAAATCGCAGTGTGAGATAGGCCAGAAGTAAGGCATGTAGCAACATCAGCACGGCAAAGGGCACTCCTTTAAAGGCAAGGAAGGGCAAAAATATCAAGTCAAGTGATAGCGATTGCTGTATAAGTTGTACGATTTTTGAATCAAGCACGGGCAACGCCGGGCCATGCTGCTAGTGACTCAATAAATATGAACCTGTTGGTCGGGTGCAAAAATCTGCGACATCAAATATACACGATTGTATTATGTATTCATATCAACATGTGTTTTATATCATGCCCAACTCAGTAGTTCTTGATTAAAAGAGATAACTATTTTGCATATTCCGTTTTAAAAATCAAATTTTAAAAAGTAACTATGTTTTCTTATCAATTTCCAATCTCTCTTTGTGTGCCCTTTATAAATGTGAAATTATTTTTGATTTTTCTAATTAACTGCCTATTTTCTAGCTTGAAACTATGTAACCACCCCAGCATTTAAAACACAGATTGGACGTAAAAGGAATTAATGTTGACAGTTTAGTAATATCCTTGAAAATATAACAAATATTATTAATTAAAAAATGACTGAGCCAGGGGAGACGGAGGTGATTTAATTGCTTTCGTTAAAGAGTCGGTAAACCGGTGTACTTCGACAGGAGCACGCCCAACAATAATTCGGATTTGTTACAAACAGTTATTGGGAATGGTGATAAAAATCATTGCTTGTGTATCAGGCGGCACGGGAAGGGATTTGGTCAAGCTGCTTACTTGATTATGTTTTTGTTAATACCACTGCTATTCTGAGGTCATCTGCCACTTCTGTTAGAAACAGAACCTTTTTTATTTGAACCACAACTATGCTGATCTCATTGCGAAGCTCAAATCATTCGATCAACAGGCCTAGCATAAATATCACCATCATATATGAACCACAAATTTATCAATAAAAAAAAACATTAGATTAAAGGAGCCAAGAGATCAATACCTGAGCTTCTGACATGATTGAACTTTCTAGTAAAACACATCGGATTTCCTTGAAGCTTTGAATTCTTAGACTTGGATCAGATCCGGTTACGGTTTCTGAAATTCCATAGGAAGGATACCGGACATGACAGGCAAATGTGAAAGAATACGTTCATGGATTAAATACAGTTTTTCGTTTGATATTTCGGGAAACGTTACCGAATGCCACAGAAAACCGAGGATATTCGGAAAATAGAGCGGTTGAAATTTTGTGAATGAAACACAATATCGAAGATACTAGCCCAACAGAAACCGTGTATATTAGTGGAATTTCTCTCCAGAGGTGTTATTATTCACTGTAATTAACTTACCAAGGTCACATTGAAAAAAATTAACTTCAGAAGGTCACGTTTGAAAAGGTTAACCACACAAGGTCACGTTTGAAAAGGTTAACCACACAAGGTCACGTTTGAAAAGGTTAACCACACAAGGTCACGTTTGAAAAGGTTAACTACACAAGGTCACGTTTGTAAAAGTTAACTACACAAGTTCACATTTGAAAAGTTTAACTTCAGAATGTCACATTTGAAAAGGTTTACACAAATAACGTTTGAAAAGGTTAACTTCAGAAGGTCATGTTTGAAAAGGTTTACACAAATAACGTTTGAAAAGGTTAACTTCACAATGTCACGTTTGAAAAGGTTTACACAAATAACGTTTGAAAAGGTTAACTTCAGAACGTCACATTTGAAAAGGTTAACTTCAGAACGTCACATTTGAAAAGGTTAACTTCAGAACGTCACATTTGAAAAGGTTAACTTCAGAACGTCACATTTGAAAAGGTTAACTACACAAGGTCACGTTTGGAAAGGTTAACTACACAAGGTAACGTTTGAAAAGGTTAACTTCAGAAGGTCAG
The DNA here is from genome assembly GCA_964036315.1 of Acanthosepion esculentum. Classification (NCBI taxonomy): domain Eukaryota; kingdom Metazoa; phylum Mollusca; class Cephalopoda; order Sepiida; family Sepiidae; genus Acanthosepion; species Acanthosepion esculentum. Next base: position 95,324,429 of record OZ038490.1, on the reverse strand, counting down.
GTTTGAAAAGGGTAACTACACAAGGTCACGTTTGAAAAGGTTAATTTGACAAAGTCACGCTAAAAAATACCGAAATAACTATCGCCACAATGTGACATAATATCTAGGGTGGCTTGTCTGGCTGACCTATAAAACTAAGTAGTGATATCCTTTCTTAAATGGGTGCTAATTCAAAATGCAAAATTCGTTAAACCAACGAGGGTTGAAATGTTGTAAAATCAACCAACCAAACGTAACCTAGCCTAAATAATTTCTCCTAATGAAATGCCCTTGAGAAAAAGCATGTATCTGTCTCTTCCCCGCCAAACGATGTTCAGACAGCAGGGTATACTGGGCTCTTTAAACACGTGTGGAAGCCTATCTAGGATAAAGACAACACTGAATTCAAAAGCTTCGATAGAACAAAGTGAAACCACCCCAAGGTCTTTCTCAAGGACGCATGGCAATTCACGGATAATAATGAAAAAGAAATTTGTGGAGAACTATTATCTACTACGCTCATTTTTTGTTTAATGTTGCCATTTGCCAATTTGGTGCTCCTTCTATTCATCTCGAGGTTCTTGACAAAACCCAATGAAGGAACTCTAATATAACCGATCCTTACCTGGCATTTCGACTTCAGTCACTTTTTCACCAACGTGACGTGGCTTCCCTCTGTCTTTTCTACAAATATTTTCATAGATACTGCTCTGACAAGCTTTTTTCCCTGGTGCCCCGACTGCATGAATTTAAGTGTGCTACTAGATTGGCAATTAAGTCTTAACCGTTTACTTTTGAAAGAGCTAAATGCAACCGCCACTTCTACTCGCACCTCCCGGCTGTGGAACTCCCTTTCGTTTACTTGCTTCCCTGGTAACTACAATCTTCCAAAATTTGAATGTAACGTCGATCGCCATCTTATATCTTCTTGAAATCCGTTCATCTTTTGTCCTTTCCTCAATCCTCCATATACCCATTCTTTTCTCTCGCTTCTTGTAACAACATCCCGTGTACTAGTGGCATTTCCGCCTTGCTTGAGTGAAATGATTTAAAATTAATAATTATTATGAAAATGACTATAATAACCGAACTTTGCATTTGATATATGTAATAAACTAAGCTTTGTTTGGAAGATATCAAAATAGGAATTATGACCAGACAATTTTGCTGATAATTTGTCTTGAAAATCAACATTGGAAATTCTGACTTCTAGCAAGACTCAAACACGGACCAACTGGCGGTGATGTTAAATACAACTACTATTACTAAGCTTCCCCTCATACAATTTAATATATTTATTAAGCTTAACTTGATATAGTTAAAGTACAAAATATAGTGAGGAAGTAATGCACTAGTCTTCTAAGTGAAAAAAGCCTTTCTAATTTTATATGGAATAGACCATCTAGTATTTGAGTCGGCATCAAATACGCAACTGTCTTAGCCACGACTGCCCTTTTGGAGTACGAGCGAAATACGGCTGGGAATTCTGGGGAAATGTTTTAGTCAAAATAGTCCGAAGAACAGCTTTGTAAAATAAGTTGTCTAGTTTATTCCACAGACGTTTTACTTCATTCGTCTTGATTATTCTACTTTATTCTTTTTCATTATTTTACCCACCCGCCCTATTCTCTTTTATTATCTTTGAAATCTCTACAGGAACGCCACGCTCTTGTTAATGCAAAATAACAAGACTAATTTAAAACTGAACAAAACGGCTGTCTAATGTTCTTCGATTCTAATTCAGAATTTTCTAAATCACCTGGCAGAATCGATTAAACGCGCAGAAGAGGAACAGTCGTAAATTTCCGAAGGTAGAATTAAGATCCTCCAAATTAAAGAAATTTTCTCTCTCTATTTTTATCAACTAAACACAATATATTGTTAATTTTTTTTTAGTTACTATGAATAAGAAATAACGTACTCTAGAAGTCTACAGGCAGTGTATAATGGCTAAAAATGTCGTATGGCTTCTTCAGGTAATATTGTAATATAGAAATAATAGCATAAATTGGTGAATCAGATCAACATAAAAAGAAATGACCCTATTTGAAAATTCTTTATGATCAAAGAAGATTTTAAAGCTTAAATAAATCTTCTATCTTTTTTAATGTTGTTCTTTTATTGTCCTTTCTCTTTTCTAGCTTTCTCATTCTTTTTATCTCCGTGTAATCACTTACAAACCAGTGGTATTATCACCTTGCTTGGAATTAAATTATTTGGCTTTTAATCCTTTCACCCCTAGCAAGGCAGGAGTGTCAATAGTTTGCAAGGGCTTGCTAGGAGTGAAAGAGAATAAGAACACTTTAGTTAAGAGACAAAAACATAAAAGAATACGGTTCAGGGAGAGAAGATGGCTGCTTACGTTTCATTTCCGGCTTCCTTGCCACTTAGAATCATTAAAGGTTTAAATGCAATACCAATCAACATTGTCTGTCTTCCTGAAACCTGTTCTTTTATTGTCCTTTCCCCTTGTTAGTCTTCTCACTCTCTATCATTCCTTGTAACCCCTTACATTTTAGTGGTATTATCACCTTGCTTGGAGTTAAATTATTTGGCTTTTAATCATTTCACCCCTAATAAGACAATAATGTCTATAGTGTGTTTACTAGAAGTGAAAGAGAATAAGAACACTTTAGTGGATAGAAAAGACAATAAAAGAATATGCTTCAGAAAGAGAGAAGATGGTCGTTGGCGTTGCCTTTCTGGTTTGCTTGCCAACTACAATCTTCAAAAGTTTAAATGAAGTACCAATAATCATCGTCTGTTCTTGCATAACCTTTTCTTTTATTGTCTTTTTCAATGCTAGTCTTCTCATTCTCTTTCACTCCCTGTAACCACCTTGCATCCTAGTGGTGTTATTGCTTTGCTTGCGGTAATTTTAATTTTTAATAGTTTCACATCTAGAAAGCAATCAATCAATCAATCAATCAAAGTAACATTCCAACCTTTGCGCTGTTGTCAAATAAGACTTATTAGCATGTTAATCTCGCAAACCAATGATTTTTTTCGAAGTGCCTTATGAATGGTACCGTGTATCAAATTTGATATGTTTGATTTTAATGATATTCTCATAAATCAAGTGTCAAGTATTTCTCTCTTTTTATGGAAGAGTTAATTTCAAGATAACCTTGAGAGCTTTTATTCACTAAATACTTCGAATAACTAAAATTCTTTATGATATTTACTCAAAGTAGTATACATAATTGTGTCTCCATTTTTGTCAATGAGTAAAATCAATGGCTTTTAAGATTATTTCAATGATCACCCAGATCTCAGCTCAAAGAAACAAAAATAAATCATTATTTATGACTTGCAGTGTGACCACACGACAGATATCTGCGCAAAATGGGGGAAGTGTGTTTTTCTTTATGGTATCAATGTTAGGCCCAAAGTAAGATCGTTGTCTCTCGCAGAATTGTGTTAGCTGTGGCAAGATATATAAATACTCCTACAACTGTTACAAGGTTTATATATTTCTGAAGGAAATGTATCGACCAATGTCGTCTAGTTTTGTAACAAAGAAAAACGAAAAGATGGGAATTGTATGAAGACGAATAACTTGAATGCTGAGTAATTTGCAGAGCTGCTGCTGTTGCTGCTTGTCATTTGTGATTCAACTTCGAAGATTGAACTGGAGTTTTACGTCAATCACACGGAGACAATCAAATTGGGATTGAAGGCGTCATTGTCGGAGACCAAAATCGAAATTAGACTGTTTTTCTCCTTCAGGGAATTGTTGTTAAATGGAAAATTTGTCACTGCGAAATTCAACCAAAATTGATGACGTCATCGCATAACAGAGGTCACTGTCCGATATCATGTTGGTCAGCGTTAATATTTTTTTTAATGGCATGTCCACACAGGTTGCCATGACACTGATTTATTTCCTTTCTAATTTGCGAATGTTATGTGCTTAGAATTGTTCTTACCCTAGACTGGCTGTCACCCTGTTTGTTTTACTTTTTAATCCATAGTTGGGAGGGAGAAGAAATGCATTTATACCATTCCTAAATACCATTCCTTGAACTTTGTTCTCAATTTTCTACTTCCGCGACGATAACCGCTATGCTATCTGTGTATCAATACCAGTTCCATAATGTGATGTCCATCACGAATTCTTCATCCAACACTTCATCAATTAATGAAATCGGCTTGTGAGTAGTACTTAGTTCATCTTTGTGAGAATGGATTTGAACGTTTACAAGAATCTTTCACATTTACAAATCAGCCATTTGTCATTGAATTGAATACTGTTTTCACATCTAGTCTGGTACCCCTTCAGTACATCTCGAGATTCTTGACAAGATCCAAAGAAGTGTCACGTGTCTTCCCTTTGTCTTTTCTACAAATATTTTCATAGAAACTTCTCTGACCAGCTTTTTCCTTGGTGCCCCGACTGCATGGATTTAAGCGTGCCACTAGATTGGCATCTAGGTCCCACCCGTTTATTGTTTAACTAGCAAAATACAACCGCCAGTTTCTTTTCTCGCACTTCACACCCGTGGAACTTCCTTTCGTTCACTTGCTTCCCAGATAACTACAATCTTCCAAAATTTAAATGCAACGTCGATCGCCATCATCTATCTTCTTGAATCCTGTTCATCTTTTGTCCTTTCCTCAGTCATTCCCTTCACTTTTCACTCCCTATAACCTCGCCTTGCTTATGGTCAAATGATTCAAAACACCCCCCACTTCTATCAGCTGGATTTAACCAACGCCTTTATCCACTGTGCTATGTGTCCTCAAGGATAAAGGCGTTAGTTAGATCCAGTGACAGGACCCAAAGAGTGTGAGTTCAATACCCGGCTAAGGCAGTGGAGAACTTGGAGAGGGGAATTAACAGGAGATAACTGATAACTGACATCCATTATACATGGCACGTGGAACTAGAACAGTCTACCCCATTGAGCGAAATAAAGGGTGTCAGTTAGACATTCCAACCACCTGAAGAAGGCCGGAGCGTACAACGGCCGAAAGGTTGTAATAAATATGGCGATAAAGATGAGGACAATAGTCCGAATAATGTAAATAATGCACATAATACCTCATCTTCTACAAATACCTTTGTCATTCATCTGGAATAAGGATAACGTAAACGAATGACAAACAGGAGATCTTCATTGCAGGTCGGTCAGGTATGGCATGTGAAAACTTGATTTAAATGGTGTGGTTAGTCATGCAAACGCTTGAACCTCCTTATAAATTTAGTAGCGTAACCTTCACGAAGTCTCTTAATACTTTGATGAGGAAAAGCCAATCAAGGCCATTACAGCTTCTCGCCCTAAGTTTTCGATAGTATCACAAAGGCAATTGACGTAACAAATTATATCTGTAATAGTGCCACCTTCACGTATTCTCTTTATTTTTTGACGAGGACAAGCCAATCAAGGCCATTACCTCTTCCCTCCCGAGGTTTACGTTCATACTAGTTTCTCGATAGCCATTATAATATCACAAAGACAATTGACGTAACAGAATTTATGAAAGACATTTTCTATTTCGCGTTAATTATTATGACGCCATATTTAAAGCAGCGATATCCACGTCTTCAGATTTAAAACATCAGTCTCGTGCTAATGTACAGCGATAAGTCAGTTAATAACTTTTATATTTGTTCTGTCTCTTATCCATGAAAATTCTTCAAGAAGGAAGGAAAATTCTTTAATGAATTATTGGAAGCTTTGTATTCTTTGGTCGATCCCAATCTTTCATTTGGTCTATTCACCGGCATTACTCTGACTCTAATTCCTAGCTTTGAACGAATTCTTTTATTGAGTGTGTAATATTTATTTCAGGTCACTCTATGACTGCTACTGGTAACATATAACCTAATACTATCTGCCGTATATTCCGGTCATTGTCGATTAAACCGGTCATCCCCACAGGCTTTTCTGGTGAGTAGGTTTGCTATACACCAAGCAGAATAAAAAAAACAATCTGTCGGAGGGCTTCTTAGACTGAAATCAACGGTCATAATCAACGTGCCCATGACCAACGTGAGCCTTCAACTTATAGGACATAGGCAATCGTTTCACCTGGAGAGGGATAAGCTCCGCTAGGTTTGATTACCAAAGATAAGCTTCTCGCGAATGAATAATTCTTCGGCTTTCAGCCTAGCTCTGTGGAGGCAACTGTTAGGGTAGTTACTTGCGCGGCGATCTTTTGCCTCCCATCTGGTCATTAGCGATTATGATAATGATATTTGGTGGTACCACTTTAACCCTCCCAACTGGAATTGTTCACAGATGTTAACGGCATGAATTCATGTTACGTTTCTATTCTCAATAAATAAACGGAAATCAATAATTTCCCAACCAGCCCTTAAATCCTTCAGTTTTCTCTTCTTCATAGTTTTCCATTTTATCCGTTTGCAGGCCCAGACAACATATAACCTTCATTCTGATCACAAAGCTATTAACAATTTCGAATCATGATGTCGAGTACAAGAAACCCGGCGTGTCCCTGCCACATCATCTGAGATAAGCCAAGTAATATGTCGATATAATTTTGCATTATTGTCAACAAAAGACTACCAGAAAGCAATTTTGCCATACATTATACATCACTAAGAATTATACTTCTGTAAAGAATAGAGAAGAAATGTTCTTCCTTTGTTAAGCCTTGGCACTTTCTAATTCCATTTTTTGGAGATATTGTTACAGTACAAAGAATCACACCAAACATGTGTACGTTTCCATCTGATAAGAATTCTTGTCCTTTGGTAGGTCTCAATAAGAAATAATACGATTATATATATATATATATATAGTGATTAATACACACACACACACATATATATATATATATATATAAATTTCCAAGAGGATAGAATCCAGGTAGAACTCGGTGTCCAGGAGAGAGTAAGAATATAATAAACAGACTTAAACACTAATATTCCATGGTTATAATTTATTACGTTGGAATCGTAATTACGATCCGATTCATCAGACGTACAAATTCAATAAGAAATCAGAAAAAATAACTCCGGGAATAAAAAAAAAAAATAAAATTTAGTGAGAGTGTATGTATGAGAGTGGGGGAGGAATGTGAGAGGTAAAAGAAAGTTCTAGAGAGGGGTAACAGACGAGAGAATCTTTAAGTATACAAGAAAAAATGCTGAAAACTTTTTGCTGTTAATAAAAAAAACAGACGACAACATTTAACGGATGTCAGAATTCTTTGAAAAATAAATAAATATGTGTATATATATATATATATATATATATATATATATATATATATATATATATAGTCATCCGAAATTAAAACGCTCTATCAGTAAGTTTCATCTTTAAATTTAAAATTCCCATCGTCTCTCTAGACACATCCACGTAAAAATAAACTTAATCCTACAAAGTCCGAAAGGCCGAAACGCGTCACACGAAAACTTTTTCCATTATGTCATTGTAACTGATACATACAACTTTATATATCGTTATATATATATATATATATATATATATATATATATATATATACATATATATATATATATAAAATACATATCATATAAAATATATATACATATATACATCTAATATATATCATATATACAGATATACATATATATATATCAAATGTATGTTATATATACAGATATGCATATATATATCAAATATATAGATATACATATATATTTCAAATATCATATATACAGATATACATATATATTTCAAATATATATCATATATACATATATACACAAAATATATATTATATATACTTATATATACATCAAATATGTATATCATATCATATATACTTATATATACATCAAATATGTATATCATATCATATATATTTATATATACATCAAATATGTATATCATATCATATATACTTATATATACATCAAATATGTATATCATATCATATATACTTATATATACATCAAATATGTATATCATATCATATATACTTATATATACATCAAATATGTATATCATATCATATATACTTATATATACATCAAATATGTATATCATATATACTTATATATACATCAAATATGTATATCATATCATATATACTTATATATACATCAAATATGTATATCATATCATATATACTTATATATACATCAAATATGTATATCATATATACTTATATATACATCAAATATGTATATCATATCATATATACTTATATATACATCAAATATATGTATATCATATCATATATACTTATATATACATTAAATATATGTATATCATATCATATATACTTATATATACATCAAATATATGTGTATCTCATATTATATATATATATATATATATATATATATATATATATATATATATAGTCATCCGAAATTAAAACGCTCTATCAGTAAGTTTCATCTTTAAATTTAAAATTCCCATCGTCTCTCTAGACACATCCACGTAAAAATAAACTTAATCCTACAAAGTCCGAAAGGCCGAAACGCGTCACACGAAAACTTTTTCCATTATGTCATTGTAACTGATACATACAACTTTATATATCGTTATATATATATATATATATATATATATATATATATATATATATACATATATATATATATATAAAATACATATCATATAAAATATATATACATATATACATCTAATATATATCATATATACAGATATACATATATATATATCAAATGTATGTTATATATACAGATATGCATATATATATCAAATATATAGATATACATATATATTTCAAATATCATATATACAGATATACATATATATTTCAAATATATATCATATATACATATATACACAAAATATATATTATATATACTTATATATACATCAAATATGTATATCATATCATATATACTTATATATACATCAAATATGTATATCATATCATATATATTTATATATACATCAAATATGTATATCATATCATATATACTTATATATACATCAAATATGTATATCATATCATATATACTTATATATACATCAAATATGTATATCATATCATATATACTTATATATACATCAAATATGTATATCATATCATATATACTTATATATACATCAAATATGTATATCATATATACTTATATATACATCAAATATGTATATCATATCATATATACTTATATATACATCAAATATGTATATCATATCATATATACTTATATATACATCAAATATGTATATCATATATACTTATATATACATCAAATATGTATATCATATCATATATACTTATATATACATCAAATATATGTATATCATATCATATATACTTATATATACATTAAATATATGTATATCATATCATATATACTTATATATACATCAAATATATGTGTATCTCATATTATATATATATATATATATATATATATATATATATATATATATATATATATATATAAAAGCATGAAAAAAGTTTATAGCAAATGAGGATATTTACTTTCCGTTGAAATGAATTCCGCAGATATGTAAAATGTGTGCCGACATGCGGGAAATGCTGATGAACTTGATAGATAACTGCTTGACCAAATATTTTCAAAAGTAGTGTTTATGAAGGACGTCCTGTAAATAGATAAAATATGTTTTTGTCTGATATTTTAAGTAAAATCTTGAGAGAAGAAGTGGCCATTATATACCCGCAAATTTTATACACACACACACACACACACACACACACACACACACACACACACACACACTAATATAAAGAAGTAACGGATTTTTTATTTATTAATTCTACAGATCTTATCATTTTAAAAGTCTTTAATGGATACACGTATTTGTGTGGACGTCCCGTTTAATTATTAAAAGGTAAATTAATTTGTTTTCATTTACCGGCCTGAATTATTTAGAAATCTTAAGGTAAAATATTTGCCCTTCGGAAAATGTCCTTCCAGGCAGTTTCTCCTGTTAAGAGGGATACAGGTTCAAATCCTGCCGGAGGGGGTCATGTTTTTCTTTTATTTCTCGAATGTTTAGGTCCATAGAGGAAAATAAACATAACACTTAATAGATACACGGGGCGTTACTCACATATAATGTTTAATAAATATACAGAGCGTCTACTCAAATACGAGTTTAACGTGATAATATATATATATCTATATCTATATATATATATATATATATATATATGAGTGTCTGTGTGTGTTTTTAATATACAGAGAGTGTAACGGACATCGATCTGGACAGTGTAATTGGCGAATTTTGTTCCTATTTATTTCGTCCCTTGCGTTCATTTTCACTCAAATACCCTTGAGAAAAGTATGACTGCGTCGCTTATCACCTGAGCTATTAGTTAAATATTCCGGTATGCTGGGCTCCATAGCGTCTAACCAATCTAAGAGAAGGAAAATGATAAATTCCATACCGTAGAGAATTCAACGGCTAATCCCAAAAGGCCATATCCGTGACTTACTATCATTCAAAAATATTCTCAGAAAAGAAGGCCTTCTTCTTCTTCTATGTGTCGTATTCCTTCAGGACGTTGGCAGTCATGGTCCTCAACTATTTCCTGTCCTTTGTAGCTCAATAATAGACTGATCCTATTATTATAAATAGAACAGTAGTTCTAGAGACTGTGAAGAGTGTAGCAGTGGAGTGCAGTGCAGAGTGAGACTTCTGTAGTGATCAGTTACACTTCCGTTTCTCGACCGGAAGATACCGTTGGACTTTATTACTATTACTTATTGTTACTACTAACCTACGTTTCGTTCTACTACTAATCTCTCTGATGTAAATACCTCTCTGAATATACCAGTATTTTTCCCTACGACTGTGTTTGTTCGTTATTACCATATACTCACGTGAAAACACTCAACATCTCAACTCAACAATATATGTTGTCCTTTTGTTAACCGTGTTCCACCATCCATTGACCCAAGCTCGCTAGGCAGGTTACGCGTTGTTTATCCTTTGTCATTCTAGCCTTCAATCTTTCCTGTGAGTATCAATTTTACTAAGTCCTCATTATGTGCTTTAGAAATTTCAACTATCTTTTGATGTTAAGTATACCCAAATATATGTTTAAGGTTAACTTTGTGTTTTATATACTATGAATGCGATATATATTGGTAATTTGGATGAGATCAATATTATACTTGTAAAATCCAAATATCAGTTACCCTCACCTGTCTCGACAAGGTAGTTGCCTCCCACAAAAATAGCTGAACTTTCTGACCCATTTTTTCAATATTTCCGGCAATATCCAATAAAAGCGCCAGTGATTTTCTGATTTCTGATTTCAGAGCGATTATCGATTTTTGCATAAGCGTTTACGGTTTGGGCTTCTGCGTCTGGCACGGAGACTGCGTGTTCAAAGAATGCGCCGAACGAATGGCAGATCCATATTCACTGCTACTCTCTCCTGGATTTAATGTCAAAACTGCCTGGCTGGTGCTCACAAGACTTCGTCGAATTGAGGATTCTTTTTTTTTTTAAAAAGGAAGAAAAATATTTGAGAATGAAAAGAAAAAGACGAACAGAAAAAAAACAAGGAAAAAATACAAAGAAGAAGACGGAAAATAAAAAAGGAGGAGGAAAATAAAAAAAAGAAGACGAAGAAGAAGAAGGAAAATAAAAAAGAAGACGACGTGGAAGAAGAAGAAAGAAAATAAAAAAGAAGACTACGTAGAAGAAGAAGGAAAATAAAAAAGACGACGACGTGGAAGAAAAAGAAGGAAATTAAAAAAGAAGACGAGGAGGAGGAAGAAGAAGGAAATTAAAAAAGACGACGTGGAAGAAGAAGAAGGAAAATAAAAAAGAAGACGACGTGGAAGAAAAAGAAGGAAAATAAAAAAGAAGACTACGTAGAAGAAGAAGGAAAATAAAAAAGAAGACGACGTGGAAGAAAAAGAAGGAAATTAAAAAAGAAGACGAGGAGGAGGAAGAAGAAGGAAATTAAAAAAGACGACGTGGAAGAAGAAGAAGGAAAATAAAAAAGAAGACGAGGAGGAGGAATAAGAAGGAAAATAAAAAAGAAGACGAGGAGGAAGAAGGGAAATAAAAAAGACGACGACGAGGAGGAAGAAGAAGAAAAAGAAGAAAGCGAAATATAAAGAAGACAACGAGGAAGACGAAAAAAAAGAATAATACAGAAAATACAAAGAAGACGAGGAAGAAGAAAAAAGGGAAATATAAAGACGACGATGACGAGGAAGAAAAAGAAAAAAGGAACTAAAAGAAAAAGGGAAACAGAAGAAGTAGAAAACGGGAAAAGAAGGAAATGGAATAAGAACAAAAAATGAAATAGAAAAAGAAGTAGAAGAAGAAGAGGAAGCAAATGGGAGATAGAAGAAGAGGAAGAAAAAGAGAAACAGGAGAAGAAAAAAGGGAAATAGAAGATTAAGAAGAAAAAGGGAAGAAGTAGTAAAGAAACAGAAGACGTAGAAGAAGAAAGGAATAGAAAAAATGACGACGAAGAAGAAAAAGGGAAATGAAAATGAGACGAAAAAGAAGAGAAATGGGAAAACGATGAGTAAGAAGAAATGAAAACAGAAAGACGACGAATAAGAAGTATCAGATAAAGAAAACAGAAAAAGAAAAAGATAAATAAAATGAGAACAATAACAACAACAGAAAGAATAAGAACTAGAAAAAGAACAGGAAGAGATAGAAGAATAAGAATAGAAAGAGGGAGTATAAGAAGAAAAACCGAAAGAAAGATAATTAGAAGAAGAAAGGGAGGAGGAAGGAGAAGAAGAACAGAAAAAGTAGAAAAAAGAAAGAACAAAAGAACAGAAAGAAGAAAAAGAACAAGAAGTAGAAGAACAAGAAAAAGAGGAAGAAAAGATCAGGAAGAATTAGAACAGAAAGAAGAGAAAGATGAAGAGCAGAAAGAAGATTAACAAAAAGAAGACGAAAATAAAAGAAATCTAATAAGAATAAAAGGAAGGAAAATATAAATAGAATCGGCGAATAATAAGATGATAAATCAAATTGAAGTAGAAGACGAAAACAAATAAGAAGATAGAAGAAGAAGAAAGAATCGGAGAAGAAGAAGAAAAAAAGGGCGAATCGAAGGTGATGATAGAGAAAATAAACTGAAGACAAAAAAACGTAGAAAAATATCGAAAACAGTACAGAGAAACAATGAAGAAACATCTGAGTAGTAGTGATAGGATGAACTTTTAAAAGAGTGAGTAGGGCGAGAAATGACGCAGGGAAATGCGGAGAGTCACAACAAAATAGAGTAAAAGAAAAACCAAGAAGGAAACTGAAGCAAAATAAATTTGGAAAATAATAAAATTCATTTCTTGTGCTGGAGGAAAATAGTATTTTTTTACTTCTTCATTTTTATGATTCGTATATTGAAAACTTTTCTTTTTTTGTTGTTGTTGTTTCTCTTCCATTATTGATTAATCAACAAGTTACGATCAACAGAAAACTCGCTAGCAAACACAGAAGCCAAGCAAACCGATAGTTATGCACCATAAGTAATTCACAATATAGACATTAAGGTGAGTAAGAAGATTATGTTGCGCCACACTTCAAACGAGGAGGTGTATTAATTAAAAAGCATCATTCGAAAATATGGGATTCAACAGCAATCGAACCACTTTCCATGAATGCTGGAAAAGGCTCACGTCAGTATGGGTAGCCAACCAGTAAAATCACAGAAAATGAGATCACTGCGTTTTTGCATAGATAAAAAAAAAGATAAGTTCACTAAACCTTATTAAATATCGATGCAAAACGCATACATAAATTCAGTAGAACGTCCATTTAATGTTCTTTGATTTAAGGAATCACTCGTGGATCAGATGGGCCATAGCGAAATGACATTTCCTTTTTTTAGAACGATGTTAGCTAAATGCTAAAATAGATAAAAGTCATTCAGTATCTGTCGATATTTCTGAGATGAGGCATTATGTACACTATTAACATTATTCGGTCTATTGTCCTCATTTTTGTCGCCATATTTATTACAACGTTTCGGCCGTTGTAAGCGCCGGCCTTCTTCAGGTGGTTGGAATGTCGAACTGAACCCTTTATTATCTGTCTATATTTCTGAGATGAAGTATTATGTACATTATTCGCACTATTGTCCTTATCTTTGTCGCCATATTTATTACAACGTTTCGGCCGTTGTACGCTCCGACCTTCTTCAGGTGGTTTGAATGTCGAACTGAACCCGTTATTTCGCTCACTGGGGTAAACTGTTCTAGTTTCACGTGCCATGTTTAATGGATACAGAGATGTGCTCAAGGACACATGGAACAGCGGATAAAGGCGTTAGTAAGATCCAGTGACAGGACCCAAAGAATGTGAGTTCAATACCCAGCTAAGGCAGTTATAGAACTTTCAGAGGGAAATTAACAGGAGATAACTGATAACTCACATCCATTATACATGGCACGTGGAACTAGAACAGTCTACCCCAGTGAGCGAAATAAAGGGTTCAGTTTGACATTCCAACCACCAACCACCTGAAGAAGGCCGGATCGTACAACGGCCAAAACGTTGTAATAAATATGGCGATAAAGATGAAGTCAATAGTCCGAATAATGTAAATAATGAACCCTTTATTTCGCTCACTGAGGTAGACTGTTCTAGTTCAACGTGCTATGTTTAATGGATGTCAATTATCAGTTATCTCCTGTTAATTCCCCTCTCCAAGTTCTCTACTGACTTAACCGGGTCCTGTCACTGGATCTAACTAACGCCATTATCCACTATGTCATGCGTACTTGAGGACATTTGTGTATGAATTTCTGGGTATTATAAACCTAATGTCTCCAGCAACCAAAGAATATAAATAGATACGAGTCCGTGTTAAATTACTAGGTACATGTCAACCTTCGAAACCATAAAGTTAACCGGAAATAAAATTATAAAAAAATTCTAACCGATTTCAGTTATATTTAAAGACAGTTTTCCTTATAAATAACCGACCTTAGTTGGTGTGTCTGTGTGTAAGAGAGTGAGAGACCCGATTTAAGTTTGCTGTGTTAAAAACCTGTGCTGAAAACCCTATTAACATGGCACCCGTCAAATTTGTTAAGATTGTTTCCGTCTGAAGCTTCGGAAATTTCTAATCCTCGTTTATGAAGACAATGTAAATTACAATGCAGATTACATCTACAGCACCACTTCCAAGAATCCTCTCAATATGAGCATGAAAAAGTATGCATGATTGTTTTATTAACTATTAATGTGGTTATATAGAGAAGTTTAATTCTTCAATAAAAAGTGACGGATTTATCGGAATTAAGGAATAAATCCCTACTTATCTAATTAGTTCTTTAAATAGAGATGGAACCTATCAAGAAGCGGAAATAGATACAATATTTTTCGGTAAAAAAGACGCACTTTTTATTGAAAAAATTTATGTCATACTCTACTTGCGCCTGATACACCGAAAGTATGAATAAACCTTCTCCCCTCGTCTAGGATTTCTATAGACCTCGTAAAGCGTAAAAATAAAGGAAGTATCTAATGAGCGAAAATACAACTGGCTATTTACCAGGTGATATAACAAGTTAAATACAACCTCTCGATTTATCTCTTAACAAATCCTTTAAGATTTTAATGGAAGAGGAATGGAAAAACTAAGTGCAGCAGGATGGTTTTGATTTTTAAACTCCCACTGGATAAAGGATGAGACCGAAGATTGTTCAGGTATGCGCGTAGGTGAAGAAAAGCGATAAAATAGGGTGTGATTAAATCATTTAAGAAACGCGGTATCAGTTACGGAATGAGGTGGAACGAAGATGACATACACTTTGATAAAATTCGATCCACTAATAAAATGTCTAATTCTTTTCCAAGCGATCGTAAAATAAAGTGGATTTTGTTGTTTTGAATCGAAATTAAATAGCAACAAACCATTTATTTTCTTGTTTTGAGACCAGACTGTACAGAAAACGTTTTGGGTCGGGAAATAAATACCATGAAGAAAATGATTTCCTGTCACGTAGATAAAACTGTTTCTCACAACATAACGTCCCAGACATATCAGTAAAGACAGTTTTTGTAAGTTTGACAGTGACATCCGTAGGCGTACTGGGATGGCCAAGGACACATTCCAAAAGTTAGGCAGAGTACTGCGAGACAGGAGGATAACTTTAGTAACAAACAAAAGAATACTGAACTGTTACGTGACATCTGACCTTCTTTAAGATGAAGCAGAGACTCGAGGTGACAGAGATGTGGTTCTACAGAAGGATGCTAAGGATAACATGGACCGAGCGTGTGAGCAACGATGAGATCTGAGAGAGGTTGCAAACAAGGAGGAGGCTTATACTTAATACCAGGAAGAGGCAGCTGAAGTTTGTGGGACACATAATGAGGAAGGAGGGCTTGGAGAATCTGATACTCACGGTTCGAATAGAGGGAAATGGAGACAAAGGAAAACAGCGTGTGACATACCTGGTGGACTTGGGCAGGCGGATGACAGAACGTGGTCTGGGGGAGGAAGCAGAGGGAAGGAACTTGTTGAGATCTGCAAGAGATAGAGGGAGGTGGAGAGCCATGATCGCCTACGTCCTGAAAGGACATGGCACATAAAAAGAAAGATAGATCCTAGCGGGAAAACTTGTCGAGCACGACATAGGGAACCGATTTCCTCAGCTGCAGACTTAGTAATTAATCCAATATTTACTGGAAATGCAAAATATTTTTTGTTTCTTTGACTATACAGCCTGAAGCGATTTTAATACTATACTGAAAAATAAAGGTTGAAGTAATATAGCTATAAATTGATCAGTACATACACAAATGCACCCCCCAAAGTGTGCATAAATAGAATTCAGATATACACTGTTCATAATCTTGGGCTTTAAAACAAGGCTCTAGCAAGTGCTTTTTTACAGTGACATTTAATCTGTACAAGGCCCGGGGACACTCGAGGTAGAGAGTTACAGTAAGAGGCAGCTTATGTGAATAGGAGATAATAATGTTTGATCCTAGAGTTGAACAGATTAATGATTCGCAGGAAGAAGCTGTTTGAGTAGAAATTACTTCTCACTAAAGGGATACGGACCGAATGAGGGTGGTTTGCTACAATTTGAGTCGCATAGCGGGCCCTAGTCGTGAAGGTCAGAATTGGCGGAAGCAAGGAATGCAGTTCGCCCGAGCATTTTCCATGGAAGTAGCGATAGAGCAGCGTGAGGTTTGCCACATTCATCCTCTGTGTATGTGTGAGACAGAGTGTGTGTGTGTGTGTGTGTGTGTGTGTGTGTGTGTGTGTGCATTGATAACGAATACCACCCTGGAATAAATTATTCCACGACTCTTACACCTGTTACAGCAATAATGTATATGAGGTATCTGTACGAATCCGGCATCGTCTCATCCTATAATATTTTTAGAGAACAGGTGAGAAAATGCTGACTGGTCGTCCAGATCCTGGTCTACGGGTAGAAGGATTTTCATTCAGCCACTGTTGATAAAACTGGATCCTCGTTTGTTCTGATATTTTTATGCTAAAGTTCACCCAATGCAAGGCTTGGAGCCTATTTATACTAGGTTACTGAGTGAGCTCTGTGATATGAATAAAATTTCATAGAAAGTGGAGATAATCAGGTAAGGGTGCATAGATAAGGAATCATCCTTGATATGAAGAGATTAAAACTGAAGTGTTTGCAGAATCACAAATGCAAATGTGTGTTCCAGAAAGTGCTAGTTCTTGGGGAAATGTTAAATTGAACTTTCTTTTTAACTTTGGAACACGAAGAGAGTAAGGCTGAATTAGCCCCGTGAAAGTAGCATGAGATCCTGAGGTGTCTGAACTGGCTGGACTAAATATATTTTTACTTATACTTTTTGCAATAGAGATAGAGTAGAGAGAGAATTGAAAGGATGCCTTTATGCAGAAAAGGGCGGGAACGCGGAGAAAATGTTTTCCCCAAAAGAACGCATAAATGATGTTAGATTCTATCACAGCTAGAAAGCGAGGACTGAGCATCTACAGACCGGATATGGCAGAAATATTCCATTTTTGGTCTAATCTGACTCTTGGGAAGATAAATCATGACAGAGTCAGAATATATATATATATATATATATATATATATATATATATATATATATATATATCCTCAAGAGAGGATTTATTTTATTTATTTATCCCAGCTCTACTTAACGGATTGAGCACTCTACGTTTTAACTTATTACTCGCTTGTTTTTTTTTTCTTTGGATTAAAAACTTAAGGCACTTGACGATTTGTTTCTCCCTGTTCGGATGATTCTAGTTCTTTCTTTTGTTTACCAATTTTTTCCTCGAGTTCCAATTTGTTTTGATATACTTGCAAGTTGGGCTAGCCAAGATTTTTTTAATATTTACTACCATTATTATTATATATATATATATATATATATATATATATATATATATATATATATATATATATATATATATATATAAAATTGAAGTCGACTGACAAATCACTGAGATTAAACTTTTTATTCAGTTTTTCTTAAAAAGCTTAATTGCAGAATCTTGTCCGTGGTTTTAATGAAACTCGTATAAAAGGACTGCTGCCCCAAAATACACACACACACACACATACACACATATATATATATATATATATATATATATATATATAAACATGTGGAGGATTGTTTTATTCATATTTTATATTGGCCTTATGTACCATATTTTTCTATATTTTCTGTAGAGCACTGAATTTATAGAGCCCCTCTTTTATATTTATTGTACAATACATATATATATAT
>OZ038490.1:95255803-95300803 GCA_964036315.1 Acanthosepion esculentum | reverse complement strand
ATATATATAGACAATATTAGTGGCAAATATACACATACATATGCAATTATATATACACATATATATATATGTATAAAAATAACGATATGATCCAGGTAGAACTCAATGTCCAGGACAGAGTAAAGATATAATAAAAAGAATTGAACATGGAATATTAATATTAGTGTTCAATTCTTTTTATTATATATATATATATATATATATATATAAGCAGTAAATGTATTTAGTAGTGTTGAGCGGAGTGCACGGCTGTGTGTAGAAATTAAATTAAGGGCATAAGTATCACCTAAATACAGAAAGCATCGAATGGCTCGATGCTTGGATAACTGATATTTACCTTATTATAAGTCCATGAATTTGTCTCACGCTGCGCACATGTGTTCAGACATATGAGAAGAGGAGGTCACCAGGGTGGTGGGCAGAGGAGCGGAGATAAGTATTTGCAATTGAACACCGATTTCATTATCTCTCCTCGGAGAAAAGAGAATTACTTTCATTGTCGTAGTCTGCTATGTAACGTATCTTGGATTAATATACACACACACACACACACACACACACACACACACACACACACACACACACATTTGTGTGGATGTGTGCAGGAGGAAAGATATTAATTTATATATATATATATAATTAGATATAATACACCATATATATATATATATATATATATATATATATATATATATATATATATAACTTTAGATATAATACACCATATATATATATATATATGAACTTTAGATATAATACACCATATATATATATATGAACTTTAGATATAATACACCATATATATATATATATATATAACTTTGGATATAATACACCATATATATATATATATATATATATAACTTTGGATATAATACACCATATATATATATATATATATAACTTTGGATATAATACACCATATATATATATATATATATATATATATATATATATATATATATATAACTTTGGATATAATACACCATATATATATATATATATATATATATATATATATATATATATATATAACTTTGGATATAATACACCATATATATATATATATATATATATATATATATATATATATATAACTTTGGATATAATACACCATATATATATATATATATATATATATATATATAACTTTGGATAAAATACACCATATATATATATATATATATATATATATATATAACTTTGGATATAATACACCATATATATATATATATATATATATATATATATATATATAACTTTGGATATAATACACCATATATATATATATATATATATATATATATATAACTTTGGATATAATACACCATATATATATATATATATATATATATATATATATATATATATAACTTTGGATATAATACACCATATATATATATATATATATATATATATATATATATATATATATAACTTTGGATATAATACACCATATATATATATATATATATATATATATATATATATATATATATATAACTTTGGATATAATACACCATATATATATATATATATATATATATATATATATATATATATATATATAACTTTGGATATAATACACCATATATATATATATATATATATATATATAACTTTGGATATAATACACCATATATATATATATATATATATATAACATTGGATATAATACACCATATATATATATATATATATATATATATATATATATATATATATAACTTTGGATATAATACACCATATATATATATATATATATATATATAACTTTGGATATAATACACCATATATATATATATATATATATATATATAACTTTGGATATAATACACCATATATATATATATATATATATATATATATATATATATAACTTTGGATATAATACACCATATATATATATATATATATATATATATAACTTTGGATATAATACACCATATATATATATATATATATATATATATATATATATATATAACTTTGGATATAATACACCATATATATATATATATATATATATATATATATATATATATATATATAACTTTGGATATAATACACCATATATATATATATATATATATATATATATATATATATAACTTTGGATATAATACACCATATATATATATATATATATATATATATATATATATATATATATAACTTTGGATATAATACACCATATATATATATATATATATATATATATATATATATATATATATATATATAACTTTGGATATAATACACCATATATATATATATATATATATATATATATATAACTTTGGATATAATACACCATATATATATATATATATATATATATAACTTTGGATATAATACACCATATATATATATATATATATATATATATATATAACTTTGGATATAATACACCATATATATATATATATATATAACTTTGGATATAATACACCATATATATATATATATATATATATATATATATATATATATATATAACTTTGGATATAATACACCATATATATATATATATATATATATATATATATATATATAACTTTGGATATAATACACCATATATATATATATATATATATATATATATGCATATATATAACTTTAGATATAATACACTATATATATATATATATATATATATATATATATATGCATATATATAACTTTAGATATAATACATCATATATATATATATATATATATATAAAAGTGAACATAGAAGTAAACACTTAGAGGCGACAGTCTGTTTCATGCTAGATGCAATCATCTGGCAACTAGTGCTGTTATTTTTCTCGGCTATTTATATATATGGGTCTGTGGTGTATTGTGGGTAGTCTATTTTTGCGGTTACTTTTACCGGATGTCGTTTTTTTTGTTTATTTATTTATGTCAAATTATTTTGCTTGTTTTATTTAATTTTATTTTTATTTTATATATTTATTTATTTATTTATTTTATTATTTTGATCTATGTTTTTTATTAACGTAATGAAAATTTGTTTATATAGCTTCTTGTTGGTAGTCTATTATGGCGGTCATTTACCGGAAGTCGTTTATTTGCTTATTTATTTGGGTCAAATTGTTTTGCTTGTTTTTATTTATTTTCATTTTTATTTTTTATCTTATATATTTGTTTATTTATTATTGATTAAAGCTATTTGTTGAATTTTGGGGTTGAATGTTGTGGTTTGTTCTGGCTATTATTTTGGTGGGAACAGTTTTTAATTTATTTATTTGGATTGATTATCTTTATTTGTTTTTTCTAAACGGCTAGTTTATCGGTATCGGTTGTTAGTTTATTTATATATTTGGATGTATTTAGATCAATTTATTATACTTGTTGTTATTTATTTGTTACACTGTAAATTTTCTGTTTTTGGTTTCGATTTATAAGTAACACAGTATATTATTTTTTTTATCGTTATATATATATATATCGCTATATAATTTCTTTTGTCTCTTCTTTATCTGTGGGGGACCGCATTTCTCTTCTTGGAGTAAATTAATAATAAAAATATTAATCAATGAACTGGCACCGAATTAGTCAGTTTATTTAAATGTAGTTCAAAACATTTATTGGTTCATATAAAATTCTTATATTAATATATTTTTTTATGAGACTTCTTTTCTTCGACATTTTCAGACGATTATTTACAGCTTAAAAAATAATTTTTCGTATCTGAGATTTTCTTTCCTTTTTTTTTCCTTTTTTTTTTCCTTTTTTTTTAAGAATAAAAGTGTTGTAGCCGATAGCAGAGCAGACACCTTTGTCAATAAAAAAAACGAAAATGAATGAAATGAAGAACAGAGAAGAGTAAAAGAAAAAAACATATAGAGGGAGTAGAGAAAGAAAAAGAAAATATGAATAATGATAGATAGATGCAAGGCTAATATTTTTAATGGCGACTTTATATTCCATTGAACGATGTCTGTGTGGCCAGATGAAAGAATAGCGGTGTCTTATTGTTACAAATGTTTGAATACAATTTGGGAAGGTAACAATGGGGTCTAATAAGACAGAAAATGGCTGAATGATCCCCAGAACAGGTATGTCGTACACAAAGACTTTATATATATATATATATATATATATATATATATATATTGTGTGTGTGTGTACATTTAGACAAAATATGAATGTGTAATAATAAGCGCACAGAAATGTGGTTCTACAGAAGGATGCTGAGAATACCATGGACTGAACGTGAGCGATGACGAAGTTCTAGAGACAACTGCCACAAAAAGGACACCTATACATTAACAACAGAAATAGTGATATGAAAGGAAAGGATTATGGCAGCATTCACCGACTTATTTTCAATTTTGCGTAATTTAGACGACAATTTATTCATCGCACCCTGTACAACCTAATTACTATTAACAGTAGATAAAATACTAACAATAGTTCAGATTGGTGATCTGCCTGTTCAATGATGCCTGACGTGTACTTTTCCAAGTATTGTGACGAGATTGCATGATTATTTTGGAGAATTTTACTGTTTTCCATTTTTGCCGACTGTTTTATTTAACTCGTTTTCTACTAACAAAACCATGTACCCGGAAAACTGTTGTCAGACAAAAAGGGACGCCCTGCCTTGGGAATAAGGGGACTTTGGAGAGTTGAATAAATACCAACTAAGTTGTTATTTCATTAAACAGTTCGCTAAAACTAAGTGAAGTATAAAGAAATGGGAAAAATTCGTTAAAAACAAAGAAAGAGTACTGAATTGTTACGTAATATCAGTCCACCTATATGGCAGTGAATGCTGGATGATCTCCTCACAGATTAAGAATAGACTTGAAGCAACAGGAATGTTGTTCTACAGAAGGATACTGAGAATACAAGGACCAAATATGTGAGCAAGTTTTAGAGAAAATAGGAACAAAACGGACACTTACACAGCGAGCGACAGAAACACCATCCACATATAACTTCCAAAAATACCCCCAACATAATTGTAAGACATTAGTGGCAACGTTGTCTTCATCTCGCTAATGTCTTACCATTATGTGGGAGGTATTTGTGCTGCACCCCCTGTACATAACGTCAGAAAGTCACAACTGAAAATTCTAGAGCACATAATGAGGAAAGAGAGCTTGGAAAATGTGGTACTCACTAGACTGATTGAAGGCAAGCGGGACAGAGAAAATTAGCCTATCTTGTCTCGTGAGCTTGAGTAAACAGGTGGAATAAGATTTAGGAGTGATAACAAAAGGATAAAATTTTACAAAGGACAGGAAATTGTGTTGAACCATTATCGCCAACGTTCTGATGTGAGACGGAACATAGAAGATATTTTATTCTATGACAGCGTTACAAATTCGCGACTAACTTCCGGTTCTGACACTCCCTATTTCTAACAAAATGTTAAAGAATATTTTAGTTGTATCTTTATTTTTGTTTCCATTACAAGAACGATCCTAAGAAACTGACTTTTCAAGATTACATAAGGTTGCAAAAGCGTATTATGTAGTGTCGCTACAACGTGACAAAAACTTTACTTTCTAGCGTTGCAAACACTTTGCTTCCTGGCGTTATATTAACAGAATAGTGATAATTAATTCCTGAAAAATATTAGAACGTCTCTATCATCTAAGTTAGTGATTGGTAGTTTAAAAACTACGAACATAGATTTTATATCTTATATATAAGATACAACAATTTGTCTCTGACAATAATGAATACTACAATATTTTTTTTGTAATAACCATAACGCTGATGATGACATGGATCTGTCGAAAGTACTTGGAAATAAAAGAAATATGTATCAACACGGCGATTTTCTCTTGTCCTTCAATAATGACACCAAAAAGTTTATCCGCGAGTATGAAAGGAACTTATTGAAAATAAGGAGGCAGAACATTTCTAAACTATACAACGAAACATACCTCATATATATATATATATATATATATATATATATATATATATATATATATATATATATATATTAAAGAAAAGCCGCAAACGTTTTTGCTTATGATGTGGATATTTTTTAAATATATATTGTACTTTATTTTCCAATATAGAAAATAAAGAATAATATATATTTTTTAAAAGTCTACATTATAATCAAAAACGGTAGCGGCTTCTCTATTCTCTTTAAAATATACACTTTTCTCTCCTTGGAGCAACTATAATCTCTCCCTATATATATATATATATATATATATATATATATATATATATATATATATATATTTCTGAGATGAGGTATTATATATATATATATATAATGTATATATATATATATATATATATATATATATTTCTGAGATGAAATATTATATATATATATATATATATATATATATATATATATATATATATATGGGGTGTAGCTGCAAATGGACTAATTGATAGATTAAGCTTTGAAACGATTAAAAGTTTCTTACTGGAATTGAATTCTCCGAGTTTTTTTATAATACTATTGGACTTTCCTTTGAAAAATAAACATGTATAATTACTCTCCATACTTAACAGAAGAATCGTGGGAAAATCGCTCTTATAATTCTGAATAGCTCAAAGTTTTTTTTTAATAATTCCTACGAAAAATGGTGCCAAAATAGCTAAATGTCTTATATGAACACATGGAAAAAAGAAAATCTATTAGTTTAGTGTTTTTTTTTTAGAAACATTTTGTGGGGTGGACAATTCTGCTGTTACACTATTTGGACAATGGTTAAATGGGATCTATTTCTATAAAACAGATTTCTTTCTTTTTTTTTCTATGCATATTTAGTTATTATGCATCTGTGAATAGTTAATTATATGAAAAATATTTTTATTCATTAGTTGGAAATACAATAAATTAAAGATTTGTATGTGTACGAATATTTGTTTCCCCCCAAAATAAATAAATAAATATATATATATATATATATATATATATATATATATATATATAATTAAGTAATTCATCGAGTCTGAAAGCTCAAGCGGCCGTCCAGTTCTTTCTGCATTCTGTTGAGGTTTTAGACTCGATGAATTACTTAATTATATTTATCAAATCCTCCTAATTATTACTTATATATTATTGCCTGAACCGGCTTCTAATGCTCCAGTTGGCGCGGCTTGGTGATAGTAGTCGTGGCTCCCAGGGATACAGTTCTATGGTTAGAGAGAATCTCAGTTGGGTTCCACCACGGAATTTGTGAGTGAGCAGTGCTATATTGAGTCTGATTTGCTACGTCTTCGTCACCGAGGCCCGTAGAACAGTTGGTAGGGTGTTCGCTTGACAACCTGACTGTCAGGGTTTCAATTCTGCTGATGAGTCCCAAATATAGGTCGAAACAGCCGTCCAGTGCATTTTGTTGAGGTTTCAGACTTGATGAATTAATTATATTTATCAAAGCCTCCTAATAATTATTATATATATATATATATATATATATATATATATATATGTGTGTGTTTTTATTTATTTTTATTTTATATATATATATATATATCTGTTTTTATTTATTTTTATTTTATATATATATATATATCTGTTTTTATTTATTTTTATTTTATATATATATATATATCTGTTTTTATTTATTTTTATTTTATATATATATATATATATATATAAAATAAATAAAAACAGAGCATCTGCTGAAATATGAGTATTCATTTAAAAATATCTTTTAAACAAATAAATTTTATACATATATATATTTTTTTTTTTCAAAGTATGCTATATTTATGGATTAAATTGCACAGGGATAGAGCGTATATAAATATAGATGTCAACACCCAGCAACCACAGTCTATTTCATGCTTAAGCGCAATATTCAGGTCATGTTTGTTGTGTTTTGGCTCAACTATTTATATATGCTGGTCAATATTATGGGTAGAACCTACCCATAATTCACCATTTATTTATATTATCGATGTTGGTTTCTGTGCTTTGTATACTTGCACGCCGTTTTATAGTATTTTCAATGCTGCATATAACAACTCTAGAAATAAAACACTGTGAGGTACTTTAATCCAAGCAAGTCAGATTTAACGACTTAAATGAGCATCATATATATATATATATATATATATATATGTGTGTGCGTGTCGCTTGATTCATTTTGATATACACTGCTGCTTCTGTCGACAGCTACATCAGAAATCTAATGAATTAATGTTGTGAAGATAGAGAATTTAAGATATCTATAATTACATTTGGAGTCGATAAACTCATTATATTCAATGAGAAATCAGAAACACCTGCAGAAGACTGGCAAAAGCTGAGACTTTCAAACATTCTAGGTTTTATAATCAAATTTGAAATCCAGCATTTCTTCATCCTCGTTTTAGAGTACAAAATATCATCAGCTTACTCGTAAAAAAAAAATGCGGAACCTTGGACTGGAAGAGATTAATTGCTCAAGCGGACAGAGACAATGAATTACATCTTCGACGAGCTAGTTACGTTTTTCTTAGCCGTCGATATTCGAGCCCAGTTGACAGTTCGATATTTATACTGATTTTCAAGGTCGGCCATCCACACTTGTCAGATTGCTGAAACCCACTTCTCTCTCTCTCTCTCTCTCCGTACTAGCCTAAATTTGAAATCTTTCTGTGTCATTTTTAAAACGAAGAGTTGACGCGTCAAAGAACGAAGAAATACGGATTAAAGTAACCCTGTAAACGATATTACCCATTTAGTTCCTTCTGCTTTACTATTTAACCCATAGCTGGAGTAAGATGGATTAATTCGAACTCTGAAGGTATTAACGCGAGGTGAAAGAAATGGAATTAAGCTGTAAAGTAATTCGAAACGCAGGCTCTTTATCCGCGCCTTGGTGGTGCACAGATCAAGAAAAACGAAATAAAATCGAATTCATCAAGTATTTATTATTGTTACGAGATGTTATTACGTGTAGGAAGAAGGATGTTGGCGAGAAAAGACTTGAGGGAGAGATGAAAAAATGAATGCAGAAATTAAGAAGAAAAGCAAAGAGCTGAAAGGAAAAAAGAAAACAGATATTGCTTTATTGTTTTCAAATAGGTCGATAAGTATCCACGCTCTTATTCACGCTTTGATAACGTTTTTAACAAAATTTAATAAACACCTCGACGACTCTGTTGGAGAAAATATAACTGAGTCAGTTGCGATGTAAGAGCAGAGGCGTGAGAAATGATTCACCTCTTCGAGATGAGAATATCAAGCTAGCGACTAAATGCAACGTAGGGGTAATGATTAGAATGTTCGTCTCGCAGGCTAGCAAACCGCAAAGAATTCTGTGCCACCAGATCAGGGATACGTCGTCTAGAGAATATTAGACTAAAAGGGGAAATACTTTGGGATTTTCTTGAGATCTTCTACAGTCTTGTGAAAACCCATGCAGTAAAAGATTTGGCATCAAATGATGATCCAATATAACGGTGGCTTAATATTTGTCAGAGCAGAAAATGGAATCGGCGAGACGATTTCAAAATACCTGCTAGTCTGTTGCCTTCACTTACGGACAAATGCCGTTAAGAAAAGTGAGAATCCATCTCTTCACTCAACTCCTCACCTAAGGATTAAATAGCAGGCTAAACTGAACTCTCTAATCTTGGGTGGCAGCCAGTCTATAAGAGTAACATTGAATTCAAATATATGAAGAAGGCAACGAAGAAGCGCTCTTTCGCAAGAAGTCTTATCAATTCGCAGATCTCAGCAGAGCGATTTCGACTTGATTTCTGCAGATCCGTCTGATTCCTCGTCTTCAGCTTGGTTGGTCGTTTCCAAACGAGCCCGTCTGCTCACGCCCATGTTGTATTTCTTTAACCCCTACATAGACAATTCGTGGTTTATAATGCAACTATAGTGAGCAGGTCTTACTGTACAAATATCAATATGTCACATTAATTCTGATTCGCTGGTATTTTGACGAAATAAAATTAATTTTCTCATATGCATAAAGTCTTGGATATATTTTAAGCAGAACTTAAAACAAAAAATTAAAATACACAATGTTTTTGTGTTACTTTAAAAACTCAATATGAATTAAAAACTTTTAAAAATCACTAATTTTTTTCTTTCAGTTATTTTAAAATTTTCAATTATTTTAAAATTAGAACTGTTCCTTCTCATCCAGACACAAATCCCAATGCTGGATTTTCAAGCACCAAATGAAAGGCAGATTTTCAATCCCAGGATTATCCTGATTCTATAAAGGTATGTCTATGTAGAGCTAGTGTGTCCCCAGTTAGGGGAGGGGTCAGATACACGGACGGACAGACAGAATTTAACGTTTATTTATTTAGATGATGATCTTGCTAAGATTTACAGTGAGAACGAACCACTTATCCTTCACGTTAAAGCATACTGTTATAAAATTTTTCTAGTTTATCATTGGTTATTGTTATAAAATATCTTTAAGGACAAATTATATTAAACGTTATTATAAATATGTATGTAGAGAAAAAACGGTATAATATATATATATATATATATATATATATATATATATATATATATGGTGGTACTCGCTTGGAAAAACCTAAGGTATTTCGGTTTGAAGTAGAACAAACCAGTACCCAAGGAAAAATGAGGAATAAAAAAGAAAGAACAAAGAACATAAAAATTGAGGCGAAAACAATCGTCCAGAGTTCAAGGTCAGAGTTCAAAGAAAAAAAACCCTCCAAAACGAGTAAAAGCAAATACGTAAAGTGCTCAATACACGAAGTAGAGCAAACCTAATATAAAGCCAGGTAAACCTACCTAGGTTTCACCTAAACGGATAGTCAGGGTAAAGCCTGATATATATATATATATATATATATATATATAAAATCTAGACGAATATGCTTAGCCCGGATCTGGCATCTTGTTTACAGTCGCTCTCTCACAGACATGCCGTCGCCCCCCTCTGTCTTTTCTACAAATATTTTCATGGTAACTGCTCCGACGTGTTATTTTCGCTAGTTTCCAGATTACATGAATTTAAAAGTGCCCCTAGGTTGGCATCCCAGTCCCACCCTTTCACTGTCGAAACGGTTAAATGTGGCCGTCTCTTCTACTCCAATAGCTTCATGTCTCGCACTTCCCGTCTGTGGAACTCTCTTCCTCTTACTTGCTTCCCTGATAGCTATAATCTCCGACTATTCAAATGCAATATTAATCAACATCTCCAGATGCCTTGATCTATTCCCCGTCCTTCTCTTCATCTTTTCCCCTCTCAAGCCTCTTTACTCTTGCCCACACTTTTTGTAACCTCTTGCGTGCTAGTGGCACTCCCGCCTTGCTTGGAGTGAAAAGTTTTTAAAAAATATCTAAAAAGTGAACATCGAAGTCAACACTCAAAGGCGACAGACTGTTTCATGTCAGACGCATTGCATCTAGCATGAAACAGTCTGTCGCCTTTGGGTGTTGACTTAAATGTTCACTTATATTTACATACGCTCTATCTCTGATGTTGAGCACTTTATCCCATAAATATAACTTACCTTAAACATATATTTCTGCATATATATATATATATATATATATATATATATATATAATCTGTGCATCTTCTTGAGGTATTGATATGATAGATTGTTTTACGGCTTATCAACACTTTGTGGGTTACTTAAAGCCGAAACATTTTAGGATTGTCGGAGGCTGTTTGCAGTACTCAGTTTTCCTAAGAGGTCCCCCATATAAGTGCTGACCGGGTTCGACGCTGCTCAACTTCGTCGATCGAACGACAACCGATGTTTTTCAACGTGATTTGACCGCAAGCAGGATTATTGAACATATAACCCCCGGATAAGAGAGGACAATCTCCACATATGCATGAAATCGACTTTTATACAAGTTTATTCGGTAAACAGTAATAAATAATGAAGGAAAAAGAAAAACGAAAGAAAACTAGACAGAAAGGAATCAGTTGAAAGAGAAGGAACGAAAGAAGCGGGAAGAGGCAACAAGATATTTGAGAACGTATTGATGAGATGTGATAAAGAAAGGAAAGCAAAAGGAGTGGAGACAGAAAGAAAAGGAAAGAAAGAAAAAGATCGTCAAGTCGGGAGTAAAAGCGAAGGGTGAAAAAAAGAAAGAAAGAAAGAAAAAATGAGATTCCATCCAAACGAGAAAAAAAAAAGGAAAGAAAAAAGTAAGACGAGTAAAGAGAGGAAGAATTAACCAAACGAGGCTCTGATGCAAAGTGTCAACGTCAAACTACCTTCCGTTCTCCATCCTTCGCCCCGCTCTCAAGTAAGTACATCCACATGACGATCTAATGAACTAATTCATCAGAGCATTGTTGCACGTGGATCTTACTTCATTAGCCTTCATTCTGCCACCTTCCATAACAAGCCAAACCCAGCCACCATTGACATTTTTCATTCCTCCCATTATGCGTTCGCGTCAAAACCAGTCTGCAAGTTGTACATTCACCATTTTCTCGGCTGTCTTTGTTTGTCTGCCTCCCACTCGTTTGTTAGTGCTACTTAAGCGTACCTCCTACTCCTCTCCTTCTGTCCATTGTTCTTCTCTTTCTCTCTATCTCTCCTTCTCTCTCTCCTTCTCTCTCTCCCTCTTTCTCTCCCTCTCTCTCCCTCTTTCTCTCTCTCCCTCTCCCTCTCCCTCTCTCTCCCTCTCTCTCTCCCTCTCTCTCCTCTCCCTCTCTCTCTCCCTCCCTCTCTATCTTTCTCCCTCTCTCTCCCTCTCTCTCTCTCTCTTTCCTTATCTGGGTTGTCTTCATTGTTTAAAAGCTCAATTTTTGCTGTAGTGGCTCTGAATCGTTTGTCTTTCCTACGTTTCTGTCACACACACACACACACACGTTGATTTTCGATACACAGACACACACACACACACACACACACACACATATATATATATATATATATATATATATATATATATATATATATGTGTGTGTGTGTGTATAATTAGAAAGAAGATAGGCATGTCCCAAAAGAGTCAGCCTAAGATTGCACGCACCGATCGCCTGATGATTGCGCAAAAGCGCATGAAACAGGCAGTCGTGGGTTGTTACTACCCCCTTCAAATTTGACATAAAACACACACACACACACACACACACATATATATATATATATATATATATATATATATATATAATGTGTGTGTGAAATTTGATAGATTTATGGTGACTGGTAAAATCACTCAATATTAAATATTGATATAAGCAGTATGGACATAGACATCGACACTGTATATGGATTGTCTGTTCCACACATCAAGCAATAACTCGCAACAAGCTGAACACTACTTAAATAAGGCCTTCATTTTGTATTTATACTTATATTCTGCTAATTCCTTTTTATTTATACATGCACTATTAATATATCTCTATCTATCTATCTCTCTCTCTCATATATATATATATATATATATATATATATATATATAAGACCGATTTCGACCAACCCCTATTAGCTATTCACTTAGACTTTATAAAGAACTGTGATTAAAAATGATAGCGGTTTTAAAAATCCATTTAGTAAATGTCTTCATTTGTTGTTTCTACGGATATAAAATGAATTGAATATTTGCACTAAAACAGAAAGAGGTTTATGCCAATGTGCTTCTTCTCACCGAATTTATTTCAAATATATCACGAGCTGATCCTAGATGAACTAAAAGTTCTATCAGGATTTATGATCGGTAGTCAAAATCTGGAGAAAATAAAATAAGAAGATGGTAAAGTGTTGATGGCACGAAAGCATTCATCGCCTTAAAGGATATGACATATTCATTCAGCAAACTTTCCTTTGTTTCTAATAGCATTTTCATGTTTTTTAATACTTTAGGTTTTAGAAGGCATTTTTCTTTATTCCATTTCGCCTTCTGATTTCTGAGTCGCATTTCCATCGTCTCTTATAACACTTCCGGACGAATCTTTGTACTTGATTGATTACGTTGTTTCCAGTTTGTAGCACTAATCTTGGCTTTTTCTTCTTGTCGGCGATCATACATTTTGTCTGCTTACAATTGATGCTTAGTTCTTTCTTTCACATTTCCTTTACTTTCTTATATAGGAATTCTTTCTATGTCTACCCTTAAGATTGTGTCCACTTCGATTAATTTAAAGATTGTCAGGTGGTTTTAGCAATTTGATTTATAAAACATAAAATAAACTGGTTGATGAGGTTAAATTGTGGTCGAAGAGAGAAAAATATATACGTTCAAAAAGAGCTAAGCCTCACCGAGAAGAATTGGAGGAACAAGACAGTTTTTCAGTATTTTTCACTATATTCCCTCTTGATATCAATGCACTTGGTCCAACGATGCTTAAGTATTGCAATCCGATCACGTAAGAAGATGGCATCCTGGTCCTCCAAAAACACCTCCGCTGCAAATTTGATCTCACTATTGTTTCCAAAATGGCAGCCACGCAGGTGGGATTTGAGTTTAGGAAACAGTAAAAAGTCAGATGGGGCTAAGTCAAGCGAGTAAGGGGGAGTAGAAATGAAAGGACACTGTTGGCAGCTTCAGCTACTGCAACCCGAGCAGTGTGAACGGGCGCGTTCTTCTGGAGGAAGAGCACACCTGCCCTCAGCTTCCCTTTGCGTTTCGACGTAAATATCCATTATTTTTGTGTTGCGATCAATAAACTTGTACATATCACTAATACTAAGCCGTGCCTTTGATTCACACTGGGTCTCCGTATTCGTGGTAAACTTCTGGCAAAAGTAAGCTATATTCAGTAAATAAGTATTTAGAAAGGTATATAATAAATAAATGCTGTCTAGTGAAAAATCAAAAATTGACTGATGCACGATATTGACGTATACTGTATTACAGTCACGTTTCAATGAATGAAACCAGCTGCCTCTCCACCACCATCCCCCGCAACCTGTGTAAATGCCACATGCTGGGGTGTATATCGAATTCGTTTTGTTTTTACTGTTTCGTTATTATTCTTTTCATATGTCAAAAGTTATTTTTCGATTCTTCTTCTTCTACGTTTTTTCTTATGGTATTTTTTAAATTTTCATTTTCGTTGTATTTCTTTGCAATCCATCGACCAGTTCAAGTCACATGTTCATCTTTTTTCTCTCTCGCGAAATCCCGCACTAAATAATAAAATGAAAGCAACATTTTTACTTTTCAAAAAGTCATTGCAATTAATTTTACTAAAAATAGAAAATCCTTAAACATCATTGAATAATTACGATGACAGAATTTAAATTTTTATAGATGACAGAATTTAAATTATTATAGATAGATAATGCTGGGATAAATTTGAAAGAAAGATGTATGACAAAGTGGAAAAAGCTTTTCGTGTGGCATGTTACGTCCCTTATGACGTCATCGAACTCTATAAATAATTAGAATTAAATGTTCATCTATATTTCCTTACTCTGCGTTTCGTTCGAGGAATTGGATGAGAAGTGTTAGAAATAGAAAATTACAATTAGATAATTACGATAACAGAATTTAAATTAGTACAGATAAATAATAATTCAGATTGCGGAATCGAGTTCGAATTCCAGTCATTTCCATTCGCTTACGTGTTAATACACTTGGGAAAGATATGAATCGTTTACTTCTCCCCCCCCCCCAGCAATAGATAAATAGCAGAACAGGCCAGGTTCTATAGCCTTGGACTGCAACTGGTCTACCGCAGAAAGAAATGGTAACCTACTGCGGGAAGAATCTGCCTCGTTAGTCATGTATCGAAAGATACATGATCGCCTAAGCGTGTATCACGCACGGCAAATGACTTTTTAATAATATAAGTAAACGTTCATCTTTATTGCCGTACCCTAAGTTTCGTCAAAGGACTTAATTGTACAATTTTAGAATTAGAAAAAATAGAATTTAAAGTCAAGTCAAGTCTCCTGACGAGTGGGTGAAGTCTCGGCAGAGCTCAGAATACGAACAAGACAAGAAAAGGGAACACTGGATTTTATATATTTATATTTTTGTGATTTCAACGAATACACGTTGTTACTTTCGTAATACTCGTTGTAGTAGAGACTTTGTAATCGCAGATACAACTATAGTAACGCCGTTGAACAATACTGGTGTCAGACCATTTCGAATATCACTCGCACTAATAGTACTTGCTCGATAATACTTGCTCGGAAAGTAACCACCGTATAGTGATCTGAATAGAATAATTGTATAGTGAACAGAGTAGAGAATAGCGATCTATATAGTAATAGAAGGCTGAGTATAAATAACAATCCGTGTAGTAATAGAGGATAGACTAGAAATGAATATCATTTAGTTGTCACGTTACTACCTACTTGTACGTTTCTCCCATGGTCACGTGATGCACTTAATTCAATAATGGGATCGTCTGTGTTTGCTCACTGGCGATCTATGTTCAAACTCAAGTGTCGGCAGAAACACTTTATTCCTATATAACACTATTAATGCACCATGTCTTGATATCCATTACTCTAATTGTAAAGACTTGCCTTTAATATTTATTTTTTTAGAAATAATCTAGTTGACCTTTTTTTTGTGAAACAAAATCTTTGTTATTAGACAAATAGATAGAAACGAAATCTTTGCTATTGGATAAATAGATAGAAACGAAATCTTTGCTATTGGATAAATAGATAGAAACGAAATCTTTGCTATTGGATAATTAGATAGAAACGAAATCTTTGTTATTAGATAAATAGTGCAATTTCGTAGAGAGCCATCATGGAGTCATTGAAATATTATCAGACTTAAAACCAACGCATGTGTTTCAACTTTCGTTCCTTAGCTTGGTCTGTTGGATTCATGCCTTTCTCATATAACATATAAAAACATAATCCTCAGTAAAAGCCATAAATTCGAAATAGGAATTGTTCACATTTTAGAATAATGCCATAACCCTATCTTTCTAATCGCCAATCTCTGACGCATTCCATTCGGACTTGTACCGTAGTCACATCAACGTAGGAAATATCAACTGTTGCTCATTTAGAGAGTATCAAACACATTATACCAGAAATTAGGGATGTGGAATTATCATGCAAATAAGCACCATCGCCTTTGTCCAATGTTGATATTTAAAATATTTAAGCTCGAACAAACTCACAATACCATGGTACCCTGCATCGAAATCCATCTTGCATTACTCACATTGGCTATCGTAAGCATTTCCTTATAACAGTCTGGCCAAGTTAAATAATTTTGGGGAGGCTGATTTGTACGTTGTCACTGAATTTTCTATCACTATCATCGCAGTATATTAGACAAGATAATGACCACTATATCAAGCAATAAGAATTCACACTATTTACATTGTTCGGACTGTTGTCCTCATCTTTATTGCCATATTCACGATGTTTCGATCGCTGTACGGTCCCCCCTTCTTCAGATGATATACATTGGAATTTCGAACTGAATCCTTTATTTCGTCCACTGGGGCAGTTCCAAGTGCCATACCTTTTCTAGATATCTCGTTTTCAGTTATTTCCCTTCAGTAATTCAGTTCTCCAAGTTTTTCTTTTGTCAAGGTTGCTTGTACTTTTTTTAGCACGGATGTCCTGGTAAAAGACATCATTCTACATATTACTACTACTATAGAAAACACCTGAGCAACACCTATTATAGGGAGTTTCTATGCAAGGTATCTTCAAAAAATATCTCATCCGCTGGAATACCATGATGTTTGACGAAAACTTTAAGAATGCAGAATATGTAGTTGACAAGAGGAACAACTCAAGATGTCAAAATCAGACAACTGCAGAAATATCTGGGAAATCTTATAACGGATGACGGAAACATGACGATGAAATTTGAAGGTCCTTTGAAATAGCGAAAGATGGCTTCGCAAAGCTAAACAAAGTATGAGGCAACAGGATATTTTCATTAGGAAAAAAGAAAATAGTGCTGAACTGCTATGTAATACGAAGATACTTGATATTTGAGCAACTGGTTAAATCACCTTCTCATTATTATTGCATCGCACAGGAAGTACCAGGAAAAACCTGCTACATCTATTGCAAACCTTGAAAGGAAGTCGTTCATGTGATATGTATTTTCTTTCTCTTTAATGTGGCTGTATATATGTAATGTGCTTTTAAATAGATGCGTGTCTGTACTTGGATGGGTGTGTCATTTGTTTTCCTCCGCAGCCATTAAAAGTTAAACACTTATATGTTTTGTGTGGATCATGAAACTCTCTTTCAACTCATGTTAAATTAGATTCTTAAAATAAAGTGAAATCCTGTTCTCAATTCTCTCTTTTGTCACGCTTTATTTTAACGGTGACAATGACAAGTCATTACCAGTGTTAGATACCTCGATAACGCGTCAACGAACATGATGAGTCTCTTCGGAATCAAGAACGGAATATTTTTCTCGTTACATACATACATACATACTGAACAGATTCCGAGTTTAAGCTCGATTAATTATTTACAAATTATAAAATAAATAAAAGCCAACTCATCCTGAAAGGTTCAAGCTTAATAAAAACCAACATTTTTTGCAAACAACCCACAACATACTATAAATATTTTTAATTGATTACACACAGCGAGATGATGGCTTGAGTACACTAAATTAAAAAGGCTTGTAAGGGATGTCTTATCACCGTATTTATTCAACCTTTAAAGTAAGGCGATCCACCTCGAAGTTCTGTCAGGATTTATTACTGGTGGAGACAATGGATAAAGGCGTTGCTTGAAGTAATGCATTGATTTGACCACAAAATAGTTGTGGATTCAATACCTGGCCACAGCAGAAACTTGGAGATTTGGGTTATTAAAGGGAGTTAATTGAAACTGAGATGACCAGAAAACGTAGGCACACGGAACTAGAACAATCTACCCCAGTGGGCGAAATAAAGGTTTCGGTTCGACATTCCAGCGTATATCGCCTGAAGAAGGCCAGAACGTACAACAGCCGAAACGTCGTGCATATGAGAACAATGTAAATAGTTAAAATAACATATCTCAGAAATATAGACAGGTAAGATATGCAAGTGACACAGTGTTAATAGCAATGAAAGAAAACTGAAGGGACTCGAATTAAAGGTAGTCCTTTCTTCCCGTTTTCCTATACTGAATATCAAGTCTAAGAAAACAATGTATGGCCGTTAGCGACAGGTACAGCCAAAGGAAAAAGAGAAGAAAGGACTATCAATTGTCAATTAACTCATAGCTGGAGGAGAGAAGATATGTATTCATACCTTTTCCAAGGGTATTTGAGCGTGAGTATAACGAACCCGATTGGAATTCGAACTCGGTTATCCGATTAACAATTCCAGCCATTATCCATTAAACCACCCGCAAATCCAAGCTTACAGAACTTGGTATTCCCAAGCCATCACTCATATAGGAACTGACCAGGATCGATGTTGCTTAACTTCGGTGATCGTCCGGGAACCGGTGTTTCAGCGTGATATGGCCGTAAGCCCTAAATTAAAAGGGTTTACAGAATTTTGATATTCACGCGATATACTGAAGACAAAAAGGACAGGAAGGCAGTGAGAACACCATGGCAAAAGCTTGTGCAAAAGGATGATAGAACAGAGAGTAGGAGCGATAGTAAAAAGAAAAACATTGCTTAAAACTAATAAGGATAGGAAGTTGTAGAGAACCATAATCACCCACTTCCTGAGTGGAAACGGCGCATAAAAAGAAAAAAAAACTCACTAAATATAATTAGCTTTTTAGCTTTTAATTAACTGAAAATTTCCCGCTCGTATTGATGTCGCAAATGACTCTTTTTTCTGGACAAGTATATGTGGACACTTTCAGTCGCTACTTTCAGTCTGACTTGGCCGGGTTTACGTGAAATTGCAGACGACCTGTCAAATCCATCTTTTCTGAAAAATCAAACTATTTCAAACTGAGCATGGCTGCAAACGCACCAAACGCTATTCGTATAAATCTCAGCCATCACTTTCCACGAAAGGAGACAAATATTTGTTTGCTCTCAGATGCCATGGTTTGTATAACTCGAGTTGAAAACGCCAAGGAAATACAGAAGGCTATGTTACGAATTATTAAACAATTAGATTCTGTCCAAAGTGATATGTGAAAACCATCTTGGAACGAAACATCCAGTTGCAAAAGAAAGTTGGACATCTATTTTCACGATTTCAAGATAATGAATTTGGCAAACTAATGTCAAAACGTTCAATTAATCCAAAGTTCCATTGTTAGAAATGTGGAATAGATCAAAACTTAAGTCACATCTCTTTAATAATATAGATAAAATGAATATG
Source organism: Acanthosepion esculentum (assembly GCA_964036315.1). Classification (NCBI taxonomy): domain Eukaryota; kingdom Metazoa; phylum Mollusca; class Cephalopoda; order Sepiida; family Sepiidae; genus Acanthosepion; species Acanthosepion esculentum. The sequence goes on along the minus strand of OZ038490.1, from coordinate 95,280,680 downwards.
CTTCATTTAAAGTTTTACATAAGATTTTTTTCTTTCGTTAAATCCCAGTGTCGTAATTTTCAAGAAATTCACATGACAATAACACTAAATGATTCCTTTGTTTTTACCGCAGTCCTTCGTTTACTTCATTTTCTTTCTTTCGGAGTCTCCTATATTCATCAACCACCAGACACTACCAAACAAAGCTGTTTCATATCAGCCTTTGATCTTCTTTCTTTGTCCAATGACCTTATTTTTAAGTAGAAGTTAATTGTCAACTCGTTCTCTCGATAGAATTCAGCTTCTCCACTGAGCCGGTGTATACTTCTTCACTTCAGGATTTGAACTCGCGATTACCAGGGGAACGTGATGAACGTGAGCCGCACTTATATTCTCTAGGCAAACCCCACTCAACAGATATAACGCTTTGGTTTGCATCTTTATTTAACCATTCTTTGGAACATAAAAAATGCTTGCAAATATTAGGGCCTTACTCTGAAGATGATATCCTCTTTTCAGTTAGACAAAAGGAACTATGTTTGAATAGGTTAACCTAATACAGTCGGAAAAAGAAATAAGTCAAGTGTTGTAATGTAATGTCTCACACTCCCTATCTCCTATGTTGACTGACTATATCAGTAGCTATATATAGTAAACACAGGATATACCGGGTGGGGCTTGTTTCTGCAGTTAGTTGGGGATTCGTCTCTAGCTGTGCTGGTCGAACTCTCTGCCTTCGGGCAGAGAGGAACCCAGACGAGGCTATGCCGAAGGGCAGAGTCTCGTCTGGGGTGGTAGACAGCTACCCGAACATGTGTATATGGAGTATACGGGTAATTTTTGCCCGAGTGTACGGGGTCGGTTTTACTCCGAATTAAAAAACGCCTTGTGCCACATCCTTCCTCGCGAGTAGGTAAGTTAAATAACCTTGCTTCGGCAATTAGTTGGAGATTCGTCTCCAGCTGTGATGGTCAAACTCTCTGCCTCTGGGCAGAGAGGATCCCCAGATGAGGCTATGTCGAAGGGCAGAGCTTCTTCTCTGGAAACAGCTACCCCCATTCCGCTTTATACGGGGAATTTTTGGCCGAGCCAACGGGCCCAGATAACCCACGTTAAATTCGGCCTTGTGCCACATCTGACCGCATGATGCGATTGGTAGATATCATTGCTTCGGAAATTAGTCTGTAGATTTGTTTCCAGCTTTGCTGGTCAAACTCTCTGCCTCCGGACAGAGAGGATCCCCAGACGAGGCTATGTTCAAGGGCTGAGTCTCATCTCAGGAAACAGCTACCCGACCCCGTTTTATATGGGGAACTTTTGGCCGAGCCTATGGGCTTGGTTACCCCACATTAAATTCGGCCTTGTGCCATATCTGACCGCGTGAGGCGGTTGGTAGATATCCTTGCTTCGGGAATTCTTAGCCTGTTTCCTGTCTTTCAGTAGTGTATTCTCTTTTACAATAAACTCCTCTTCTTTCATCTACGCGTGTGTTGCTGATCGTTCACTTGAGTACCACATTTGTCTGTTTGTAACCTCTTCAAGGATACAAGATATATATTTTTGCCCTGAAGTTTGGTTCAATCAAATCTTATTAAGTTAAATCATTTAATTCGTGTCAGCTTACTAATCTCAGTGAAGGTATAGTGTTGCTGTGTTTCAGTGCGGGAAGTAAAATCGACGTTCAAACTCCCGTCGAATCTGCTGCGTTCACTTTTGGACTTCCACTTGGAGAAAGGCATAAAAGGCCATTAAAATAGCGGGGTAGACGGAGCTCTATCTAGTCTAAGAAGAAGAATTGTTATACAAAATTGTGAAGATGACAATTGAAAACCACTTCGCTTGACTTACCCCAAAATTAAAGTTAATCTGTGGAGAGTCAGGACCGACTATGACTTAGTTAAAACAAAAAACCTGAATGAAATCTCAGACTGAATTTTCTGTAGTTTAATATCATTTTGACGAAATTAGGAAATCTTTCTCCCCGGATCCTCCAAATCTATAAATCGACCATTCACCCTTGCATGGAGTATTATTGCCATATATGGTCTGGAGCCCCTGCTGTTTGCCTCAGGGTTCTTGATAAGATCCAGAGATGGATATGCAATGTAATTGGCCCTGTTCTGTCATCTCGTCTGCAGTCGCTTTCTCACAGACGCGACGTTGCCTCGCTCTGCCTTTTTTACAAATACTTTCACGGTAATTGCTCCGAGGAGCTGCTTTCGCTGGTTCCTAGGCCTCATGAATTTAAACGTCCTACGAGGCTGGCATCCCGTTCCCACCCCTTCACCGTTGAAACTGTTAGATGTAGACGTCTCTTCTACTCCAATAGCTTCATGTCTCGCACATCTCGCCTGTGGAACTCCTTTCCTTATTCCTGTTTCCCTGACAAATACAATCTCCAACTATTTAAGTGTAACGTCAATCGACATCTACAGTTGCCTTGATCTATCCACTTCCCTTCTCCACATCCTTTCACCTTTCATTCCTATCTGCTCTCGCTCCAAATCTTCTGTAACCCCCTTGCCTTGATCGATCCACTATCTTTCTCCACACCCTCTCCTTTACCGCTCCTATCTGCTCTTCCTCCAAACCTTCTGTAACCCCTTGCGTGCTAGTGGCTTCCAGCCTTGCTTGGGGTGATAAGCTTAAAAAAAAAAAGTTAAAATTGTATTAAACACCGAAAACTTTCTGGGTTAATATCTCTGATATACAATAACGCATCCGTCATAAAAAATAGTCCAGTAGCTTACAAAGTAATGTCAAGTAATTCGGGCCAATATACAACTATTCAGTTTAATAAACAAAACCCAGGAAGAAAATTGCAGTATAGAATAGATTGGTAATTTTTTTTTCAAGAATCGCGAAAAGAAATAATTGGTAAATAATAAATCGCAATTAAATCTTTTATTATCTGTTGCAGACAAAGAAAACTTTTTACCCAATTTTGATTCCTTCAAAGTTAGACGAAGATAAGAAAATTTGTCGATTTGATAAAAGTAAAATAAAGCAGTTTCTGCAGAATCTAATGTATATAATCACGAAACACTTGATGAAGTGAAAACGTTTTTTTTTTTATGTCTGCTGAGAACGCCTTGTTGATTGAAACGACTGGTTTGGAGAGAGGATACGTATATAGACGTGTAGTAGGATTGAATTCATTTTGTAACTTTTATTCAGAGTCAAAGAGAAACATTAATTACTATTTTGTGTTTTTTTTTATGTTTTTTTGGGGGGGGGGGAATTACGGCCATATTACGTTGAAACACCAGTTCTCGTACAGTTACCGCTTGAGAATACTCGATGCTGTATGCTTGGGTGAGAAGCTTGGAGGTCGGAGGGCAGAGATTCAATTCCAGTCGGGTTCGTTATATTCACTTATGCACAAATACTCTTTCGGAAAGGCATGAATCCACTTCTTCTCTCCCCAGTTAATCATTACCATCTCCAAAAAATTCCTACGATCTAAAATATTTTCTGGCTTTAAATAACCTTCAAAGGGTTGATAAACTGTAAAACACAAATTAGACATTTGTTCTATTTTTTGTTTGTTTTTATTTTAACTTTAGTAAAGCAATTAGAAAAGTTAAATCATTGCTATAAGGTCGAATGAGGAGCTGTGACAACCCATCATATTACGAGAACGAATATCTTCATTTTTGTTGTTTTTATCAATCGATTTCCTGAACTAACTCAGCTAAAAATAAGTTTCTGTCTGAATTTTTGGAATGAGGAGTTATTATTTATATTATTTACACTAGGTCTTTTGTGCTATTATAACGTTTTGGCCGTTGTGCTCTCCGACCTTCATCAGGTGCTTGCCAATGTGACTAACATGCAGAGAATTTCGAAATGAACACTTTATTCAATATACGGAGGTAGATTTTCCTCGTCGTACTGACCAATTCAAGGAATATCTCTTCTGCTTCTGAAGGTCATCAATAACTGAGTAGTACTGACTTAGAACTAGACGAGGTATCCCAACACGCGGTCAGTGAAACGAGAACAATCTACACTCTTATATTATTAAAGAGTTGGTCAAACTTTCCGGATCAAAGACCGTCCTGGGTTTGACGCTAAACCACATCCAAGTCCTGAGTAAGACGAGAAACTACGTCCAACAGCAATACGTCTGATCAGGTGGTTTTGGGAAGCGTGGAACCATCTCTTTATTGCTGGTGTTCCCAGGTTCACCCTGAGCCGAGGTGGTAGCATCTGTTAGGTTCCCAGGTATGGGCAAATAGTTAACCCCCAAACTGAGGTCAAAACACTATGAAAGTGTAAAAATAGGTTTTAATACCAGAAATACCTTTTGGGGAAAAAGTTATTACCAGCAATACATCTTTGGAATAAAAATACCAGCTCTACATTTTTGAAAACAAAAATATTACCAGCAATAGATTTTTGAAAAACAAATATTATCAGTAATAGATTTTTGAAGGAAAAAATATTGCCGGCATTAAAAAATGTCTGCATTAAATAACCTATTGATGTTGATATACCGTAAAACAAAACAAACAAAACCAAACCGGATCAAATATTGAAATGATTTTAAAATCACCTGATGAATGTGGTGAGCCCAAATTCTAAAACGTTGTGATAATATCTTGTGTGGCTTTCCAGTCCTGAATTAGGAAATCATTACTAAATAATGTGTTTCGTGTATTTCTACGCCGTTGTTATATTAATTGCGTGCTGCTCTAACTCGGTACTAATAATAACCATAATATAATAATATTATCTATGTGCATATAAAATAAGCTTTATAGTAAATATATCTGAAGAAAGGAAAATATTATTGATAGACTTTAAAGCAAATATCAAGCGACGCAATGTCATAAAGAAATAGAAATGACAGTGTTAAACCGAACGAATCGTTAAAAGAAAGTCAGAAATGGCTCCTTATTTTTTTCTTTTCAAATTTTTTATTACAATTACTCCTCTTAGGGTGTGTCGATAGCGTAACTGGGATCAGAAAAGTTTAACCCATTCCACACCGAATTTATTTCCAAAATTTACCGTGTTTAAGGTAATTCAATTTCAGTTCAAGAACCCTCTACACAAATTGTCTCCCGAACCATATATAAACTGTATTTTATGTGTCTGGTTACTTTTCTGGAAACCGAATACAGGAGTACAGGTTTATCCCCTGTTTTCTGTTTAGGAATTAGTTTCCGTTTCCTTTTGAGTCTCCACGTTCTCTTTCACTCCCAGTAACTCCTTGCATGTTAGTGGCATTATCGCCTTGCTTGGGGTGGATTTAATTAAGAAATTAATTTCTATATCGTGTTTTTCAGGCTATATCTGACCCTTACGTCTTGAAAGGTTTTATAATATATTATACAAATTATTCATAGCAGTTATTTTAGTTAAACGGTATTAGATATGAAGTTGTTTATTTAGACGTCATTTATTATGAAAAATAACTTGTATGATCTATTGTCCTTTCTGCGTAATAGGAAATCGATTATGGACTTGCGACTCAACACTTACTAAGCACAATTAATTTATTACAGTAGCCATACACGCATAAGAATCGAACTCGGTACTACAATAATAATAATGCGAGCGTGTCAGCCACTATACCATGATAAACAGTAGTAGGTTGCGTGTTTTGTAAAGAATCTACTTGTGTTTTCTAATAACTGTTAAATAACATCATACCTGTAGAATATTGGTTAACTTGCAAGTGATCTGACACAGGTAGACTGGTGTAGTCACTTCAAGTTGGGAAACAGCACTGAGTGATTTAATGGAGAGATATATGGGTGAATAAAGTCCAGTCATGCAAATGTGTTGGGCAGGTCAATTCTAGTAAAGTGGACTGACCCATCTGCTGACCTCTCCTGTAAATGAGGTAGATTAGCTGGCCCGCCTTTACAAGGAGACAGCCATGAGTCGTTGCGGTTTATGCACCTAACGACCAGGAGGAGCGGGTCTAGTTTTTTCGGCGGTTGGGTCCGTTCCTGATGGATTCAACGCGCCTAGTGTTAATGGGGGACTGGAATGCCATCCTGGACCCCAAGTTAGACAGGAGGCGGAGAGCTAGTGGGAGGAGGGGCGATCGTAGCCTGGTTGATTTGATCAACGATTTCGGTCTCGTTGATGGATACCGGGTCGATCGCCCGGGGTGGGTGTGGACGTGGGCTCTTTATTGTCCTTTTGATAGGGTGGTTATCTACCTGGACAGAATGTTAGTTAGAGGAGCCGACGTATCGGGGAAAATGGTGGGAGAGTCCCCCATCTCGCGGCTTGAGCGCCATCGTAAACCCCGGAATCAATCGGATTTCCTTCTCGAGTGTCGGTCGGCCTTGTTGGCTGTTCATCGGTCCAGTGAACTTTTTCAGCCTAGGAAGGTTTTCTATCGTCATTTAGTGGAGAGGGTCGCGAAGGATTCTCTACGTGAACGGCTCGACTTGTCGGAGGAGAAGTTTCTGGTCTTGGGCGCCAGCGGTGAATTATATCAGTAACCCTGAGTTTTCGCTTACCTGGGGATTGGCTTGGAATCGGCTGTCTCTCAATGACACGGTCTTCGTATGGAGCTTGGCGGGTTTGCCAGACTGTGAACGGTGTGGCCTTGGTTTAGAAGAAACGGCTTCGCACGCCTTCTACCATTGTCCCCGGACCCACCCTTTATGAGACCATGTCGGCGAGTTGACGGCTCGTCTCGCTCCCGAAAAGCTTGTGGTCATCGATCGTGCATACGTGTGTTACAATATGTCGCGCCCGTATTCTGGGGTGAAACGAATGGTGTTTCTGACGCTGCTGGCCACGGCCCGAATGTTGATTTGGACGACGCGACAGGAGGAAGTCTTGCGAGGCAACCGTCTTTCTCATCAGGATCTGATCCGATTCTTTGAGCATCAGCTCAAGATGAAGACCAGAACTGATAGAAAACGCTTGCATTCGACAGTCTTCAGTGAAAGGTGGGTGACTCAGGCGAGCTTGGTTCATTTGAACGGAGCTAGCTTTGATTTTCTCTTTTAGGTCAACCTATGTCACATCGGAGTGGCTTCCTGTGGATCCCGCCCCTTGGTTAGGTTAGACAAGCCTTGTGTACCGAGTTAATGTGTTCTTCCTGGCCTGTTCCTGGCTGCCTCTTTGGTTATGATCCAAGTCGAGATTCCCAACCTCCCCAGTTTGTTTTGGCCCCTTTTCATCTCGACTGAGTCAGCTTTTATATTTCCCATGTCCGTATATTTTTTCTCCTTTCCCACTCCCTTAGCGAGAGAGCCTCTTGATTTTGTCTAATGGGCAGAATACAGCGGCCTCTCTTTTTTGAGGGTTGGACGGGCCCTACTAACATCAGTTATGTTTAATTTGTTTTGTCTTAATATTTTAGTTTGTTATTGGGTTCATCTCCCTCCCCCTCTCATTTTATGCATCCATAAATTTTTAAGTACAAATTTTATATCATTATATTTTTATGGCATGGGGCTCGTTTTGTAGGTCTCCCCTGAGAGAATGTGGTATTATGGTGTATGGAGGATTGATTGGTGACGGACGAGTTCTTATGGTGAATGTGGAAATTGTAATGAGTGAATGGGTCGTGAATCGGTTTAGCTAGGTATAAGATAGTGAAGACCAGCCTTAACCCATTCCCTATTTTAAGCCATGTGCCATAATTGTATTTGTATACAATAAATATACGAGGAGACAGACATGTTAGAAGGTAAGTCATTTGACTTCTGCAATACCAGATTAAAACATTCTGTATGGGCACGCAGCATTATCTGGATTGCTCCACTTAAAAAAAGACTATATGGTTCTTTAAACATTTTTTTAAAAAAGCATTGAGGGCCAGACTTACTAAATAAGGCTAATTGGTAAAGAAAGGCGCAAATAAAAAATAGAATTTCGGTGTTCACAGCTTTTTGGGGCTCATTTTTTTTATAATCAGCTGCGCTAACAATGAGAAGAAAGTCAATTCAAAGTATAGCATCACTAGGCTTCCAAATGTAACCAGATTCATTAATCGTTTTGGAGACTGCGGGCCGCATGATTTCATGTGTAAAACGAATATTAGTTATCTCGCTGCAAGCTACTGACCTTAAGCCTTTTGTCTAAACTCTGGAAGTCTAGCTTGGACAATCAACAAATAACATCTGACAAGAATGAATTTATGACTCGGTACACTGATTTAGCGGATATTATAAGGATTATAGTGTCTGCTAAATGGCATATTTTAACCTCAAGGCAATCTATGTAGAAGATTGTGAATTGTGGACTTGAATCAAATACCTAAGAAGCGGCCATATGTAAGCAACACAATAAAGCCTCACTATGATATTCATATGTTTGTGTGTGTGCGCTTTTTAAACTAAGATCAGAAACATTATCGCATTGATTTGTTTTGTTTTTTTGTTTGTTTTTTGAGGGTTTTTTTGCAAAGAACACAAGGATCTTGCTCTTTTTTAATAGGAGTAAGGGTTTATCCCTTGTTTTATGTTTAGGGTTTTGTTTGCAGTTCCTTCTAAAAATCTTTTCACTCTCTGGCGTCTTTGTGGTATTATCGCCTGCTTGGGGTGAAATTATTTTTTGAAAAGATATAACCCCCAACTTCATCAGTAAGATCATAACTTTTGAGGAAGTATGTGTTGCAGTTGTTTCAATGTAATTCAATATAATCACAACCTCCCTGCAACAAAACAAAAAAACTCAATTTCGCAAGAATGTCAAGTTTGACATCGAAGACATTCTGTTCATAATTAATTAATATTTCTAACGACAAATTTTACTATAAATGTTTTTATGGGGATAACGATAAACAATTGCTGGACTCACCAGCACAACAAATTCATCCGCCCACATATCAAGCGCTGTTGTTAAAAAAAAAAAAAAACAGAATAAAAAACGTGACCTCCATTTCCATCATCCTGTTCTCTTGATTCTGTCCCCTCCTCGCCCTGCGATTTTCTTCCTATTCGCCAAAATTAACTGTAACTGAAAGAGCCTCAGTGTTTGACACGGTTAAGGGCTATCAGGAAAGAGTCTCGGGTGTTGTTTGACACATCAAGACTTGAAAACGTTCATGAAATCTTGGAAAATCTACTGATATTCTACGAAGACAACTTCGATGGAAACTTGAGGCTAAAGTAAATTGTGTCACGGACAAATTCCCCGAATCATTGGGTAGCGTTTGGAAAGCTATGATAGAAATGCAAAACTTCAAAATATTTTAAAATAAAATAAATGTGTAAAAACAAAAAATTAAATCCCAGTGCTTATTTTCAAAGTTTTCAGTCCCTTCTGCTTTAGATGATTTATATCATATGCTTATCTCAACTGGTCTTGAATATTCAAAATTAAATTTACTATGGGGATGAGTAGTATGAAGAATATGACAAAGAAAACGAGGGCAACAATCCGAACAATTTGAATTGTGTAAATAGTATAATATTATTTTCACTAAATTCATTTAAATTATTTTTCTAAATTCATCGCGTATTAAGTTAAACGCAGTACTTATTATAATGCATTATAATTTTGTACTAATGTCGACATAATCAAGAATTAGTATAGACTCCATAATAATACGGTTCAAACCTTTGAGTTAGCATATAAATAAATGAAAATACAGTGTACAAATTTAGCTTGATCTAATGTAAATTAGATGTTAATATTCGATTTAATAAATGGTAGTGAAGTTGATTAATAAAAAATAATTTTTGAGAAATGCAGGGGCGAAAACAGCAAGATCAGTGAATAGGTAAAGACTGGCAGATTTGAGAACAAAATAAAAAATACGTGAGTGAGACGGATAGCATAGTTGAGCAGTGAACAAGGTAAAGAATGACTGATTAGGGAACAAAGTAAAAGATACGCGAGGAAGACGGATAGAATAGTTGATCAGTGAACAAGGTAAAGAATGACTGATTAGGGAACAAAGTAAAAAATACGCGAGGTAGACGGATAGAATAGTTGATCAGTGAACAAGGTAAAGAATGACTGATTAGCGAACAAAGTAAAAAATACGCGAGGAAGACGGATAGAATAGTTGATTAGTGAACAAGGTAAAGAATGACTGATTAGGGAACAAAGTAAAAAATACGCGAGGAAGACGGATAGAATAGTTGATCAGTGAACAAGGTAAAGAATGACTGATTAGGGAACAAAGTAAAAAATACGCGAGGAAGACAGATAGAATAGTTGATCAGTGACCAAGGTAAAGAATGACTGATTAGGGAACAAAGAAAAAAACGCGAGGAAGACGGATAGAATAGTTGATCAGTGAACAAGGTAAAGAATGACTGATTAGGGAACAAAGTAAAAAATACGCGAGGAAGACAGATAGAATAGTTGATCAGTGAACAAGGTAAAGAATGACTGATTAGGGAACAAAGTAAAAAATACGCGAGGAAGACAGATAGAATAGTTGATCAGTGACCAAGGTAAAGAATGACTGATTAGGGAACAAAGAAAAAAACGCGAGGAAGACGGATAGAATAGTTGATCAGTGAACAAGGTAAAGAATGACTGATTAGGGAACAAAGTAAAAAATACGCGAGGAAGACAGATAGAATAGTTGATCAGTGAACAAGGTAAAGAATGACTGATTAGGGAACAAAGTAAAAAATACGCGAGGAAGACGGATAGAATAGTTGATCAGTGAACAAGGTAAAGAATGACTGATTAGGGAACAAAGTAAAAAATACGCGAGGAAGACGGATAGAATAGTTGATCAGTGAACAAGGTAAAGAATGACTGATTAGGGAACAAAGTAAAAAATACGCGAGGAAGACGGATAGAATAGTTGATTAGTGAACAAGGTAAAGAATGACTGATTAGGGAACAAAGTAAAAAATACGCGAGGAAGACGGATAGAATAGTTGATCAGTGAACAAGGTAAAGAATGACTGATTAGGGAACAAAGTAAAAAATACGCGAGGAAGACGGATAGAATAGTTGATCAGTGAACAAGGTAAAGAATGACTGATTAGGGAACAAAGTAAAAAATACGCGAGGAAGACGGATAGAATAGTTGATCAGTGAACAAGGTAAAGAATGACTGATTAGGGAACAAAGTAAAAAATACGCGAGGAAGACGGATAGAATAGTTGATCAGTGAACAAGGTAAAGAATGACTGATTAGGGAACAAAGTAAAAAATACGCGAGGAAGACGGATAGAATAGTTGATCAGTGAACAAGGTAAAGAATGACTGATTAGGGAACAAAGTAAAAAATACGCGAGGAAGACGGATAGAATAGTTGATTAGTGAACAAGGTAAAGAATGACTGATTAGGGAACAAAGTAAAAAAAACGCGAGGAAGACGGATAGAATAGTTGATCAGTGAACAAGGTAAAGAATGACTGATTAGGGAACAAAGTAAAAAATACGCGAGGAAGACAGATAGAATAGTTGATCAGTGAACAAGGTAAAGAATGACTGATTAGGGAACAAAGTAAAAAATACGCGAGGAAGACAGATAGAATAGTTGATCAGTGACCAAGGTAAAGAATGACTGATTAGGGAACAAAGAAAAAAACGCGAGGAAGACGGATAGAATAGTTGATCAGTGAACAAGGTAAAGAATGACTGATTAGGGAACAAAGTAAAAAATACGCGAGGAAGACAGATAGAATAGTTGATCAGTGAACAAGGTAAAGAATGACTGATTAGGGAACAAAGTAAAAAATACGCGAGGAAGACAGATAGAATAGTTGATCAGTGACCAAGGTAAAGAATGACTGATTAGGGAACAAAGAAAAAAACGCGAGGAAGACGGATAGAATAGTTGATCAGTGAACAAGGTAAAGAATGACTGATTAGGGAACAAAGTAAAAAATACGCGAGGAAGACAGATAGAATAGTTGATCAGTGAACAAGGTAAAGAATGACTGATTAGGGAACAAAGTAAAAAATACGCGAGGAAGACAGATAGAATAGTTGATCAGTGACCAAGGTAAAGAATGACTGATTAGGGAACAAAGAAAAAAACGCGAGGAAGACGGATAGAATAGTTGATCAGTGAACAAGGTAAAGAATCTGAGGTAGAAAGAAATAATGGTTGAATTAGGAACATGGTAAAGAATGTTGAATCAGCCATTCTTTAGTCAAAGAGAACAAAGTAATCAAAAGAGGGAAAAAAAAGAATGTTTGCTTAGTGAACGGAATAAAGAATGACAGCATATAAGTAGAAAAAAAAACGAATGATTTTGAAATTGGTATTTACTCAGTTGAGCAATCTCTGCCACAAACCTATAGCTGTTGCATTATTAGAAAGGACAGAATTTGGATTCAACTTGAGTCTTCCATAAACTATGTAGCGGACCGTCGGTTTACGTGTTAAATTAGGAACACGTGTGTAACTCCTGACCGGATATTATAAAGCCCACTACAAGAATATGGCGGACTCAAGTTGAGTCCAACCGAAGATGTAAAGGAAACAAATAAGACCGATATATATATATATATATATATATATATATATATATATATATATATATATATATATATATATATATATATATATATACACAACAAGTAATATGTATTAAACAACAAAATTTACAATGGACAAAGGAATCAACTTTTGAGTTTGTGCATGAACGTAAAGAGTTCGTATTTTGAGGAATGTTCGTACGTACGTGTATGTGTGTGTTTCATGGCGTTTTCTCACAAGTGGGCAAAAACGCAAATCTCCGCGAGGGTTCACATCCTTTAAATGTGTCCGCTGAAATGCAAAGTAAAAAGAGAACGAGGCAATAAATCACCCAGCATTTCTAGTTTAGGGAGAGCGTACCCTAGTGAACAATTAGGAAGTTAAGGAGGAGATAACTCAGACAATATTTACAGTTTGTCAGTCGAACTTAAATATTGTCTCCCGCTGAGGTGTCTAGATTAGGTTTGTCTGGTACAAGATCATAAATATAGGGAATCTATTGAGGATTGAACTCAAAACTAGCAACGTAAGGCCGGTGACCGAGTTTAACCTCATCTAACGAAAGACCACAGATGAGTAGCATGGTACAAACGTCAGTAGTAATAACTTGTGAAATTGCGAACGAACAAATAAAAGATTACAAGAAAAAAATAAGTAGGGATGCTAGAATGTGGAGGCGAATGAATAAGAAGGGGATGTACATGTCACGATAGCTAAGATATAAAGAAAGATAATGCCTATAATAAAGGCTGTATAAAATTATAAAAGAGTGTAAAAAGCAGAATCCTCTCCAAGCAGAAAATGTTTGATGAATGTGGATAAAGAAATTGGGGAAACATTTTTTACTGGTATTTTTGTAGAAAAAAAAACAAATGCAAAAAATTCAAAATTAGAAATAGGAAAAAAAGGCTCTAAAAATCGCCCTAAAATAAAATGTATTAAGTAAAATATTTTTTTCTGCTTTAATGATTGAGAACAAGATGTGTAATTAAATTGCCAACGGTGAGACAAGGAATGTGAAAAAAATAGTATACAGGGCAACTATACTGGTGATTTCGATTCGGATCTGGTTAGTGCTGCTAATGCAGGATGTATTGAGCTGAGGACGTGTGAAAAATGGCACATTTGTGTGGAGATCTCGCTATTTACAGACACGCAAACACACAGACACACACATATATAGAGAGAGGTATTTGGTATGCGATATTTATGGGTAAATGTGCTCGATAACAAAGATAAATGGGACGTAAATATAAGTGGTCACTGTGATCAACTCCGAGTGGCGACAGTCTGTTTCATACTTGACCGCAAACTTCATGGCCTGAAATCTGCGTTCAAGTATGAAATAGACTGTGGCCACTCGGTGTTGACTTCAGTGCACATTCATTCATTCATATATATATATATATATAGCATGATGAGATGCCACGTATACTTTCTTGATATGTATATAATATATGGATAAAATAACTGAAAAAAATTGGGTGTTTTTTTTATGAAAGTATTTATTTATACAAATATATACAAAAATACAGAAATAAATACTTTCATAAAAAAACACCCAATTTTCTTTTCAGTTATTTTATCCATATATTATATATATATATATATATATATATATATATATATAAATAAAGTGAACATTGAAGTCAACACTTAGAGGTGACAGGTTATTTCATGCTAGACGCAATGGCCTGATGATTGCGTCTAGCATGAAACAGACTGTCGCCTCTAAGTGTTGACTTCAATGTTCACTTTTATATTTACACACGCTCTATCTCTGATATTGAGCACTTTATCCCATAAATATAGCACACCTTAAGAGTATATTTTTTTTCACACACACACACACACATATATATATTAGGTTGGTGCAAAAATAATGTCGTTTTATCACATGAAGTTGAACGTCAAAAAACGACATTATTTTTGCACCAACCTAATATATATTTGTGTATTCAAACAGCAAATTCCCTTTTAGGCATATCTCATTGAATAAATTACAAACATTATATCTGCTTATTTTTTATCATAATCCTTTTATATTCACGAATATTTTTCCGTATATTACAATTGAATGAAGCAAGAAATGCACTGTAACAATGAGAAACACTTTTATTTCCAAGTACTAATATATATATATATATATATATATATATATATATATATATATATATAATTAATCTGTAGCGAAATCTACGAGTATAACAAGGCGCATTCCGGGCAGCCCTATATATGCTCTAGTTTGTACCTTGCGAAAATGTTGAGACAATGTTGGTAACTATCTGGAAACTTGGTGTAAATCATTTTTATATCTTATTTGTTACAATCTTTTAATACTTTCTGGTTTTAAATAACCTGCAAAGGGTTGACAGGCTGTAGAAAACGAATTAATCAATCAATCAATCATATCGTATATGCCAGTGAAAGCTAGATATTTTCCTCACAGATGGATCGGTGACTTGAGTTGACTGCGATGCAGTTTTATAGAAGGATTGTAAGATTACCCTGGACAGAACACGTAAGGAAGAAAACAATTACAGAAAATAGAATCAAAATAGACACTTAATCAGAAAGAGATAGTTGAAATTTCTAGGACACATAATAACGAAAGAGGTCTTCGAGAATTGATGGTACTAAGCTTAGAAGAAAGCGTGTAATCTACCAAAAGTGTTTTTATAAAATGATGGTCAAACCACAGAATTGGAGCGAGAGTAATAAGCCAAGAGTTAGAAATGATGAACGGAATCTGTGGAGGTCCACGATCGCCCAATTTCACATATATGTGGGCATAGCTAAAACACATATTTGCTGTCGACTGTTCTGAGACGCAGGTGCGAATCTAAACCAAGAATTCTGTAATTAATTTTATGCAAAGATAACTGCTGAAAATAACGAATCTAAATACGGAAATATTACGCTTTTAGACATTTATTTAGAAATGGAATGATAGGTGAAATGACGGATTTACTTTAACTTGGCAATGAAAATGAGGAAAGAAGGCCTAGAGAATCTAACATTCAGAGAACATATTCAAGGCAAGGAAGAAACAGCGAGTAACAAACTTATAAAAATAACAGGAAGTATTAGAGGGCCATGATCACCCCGGTCCTGAAACGACTTACTTCTGCAATCTGTTTTTGTCTGTTTCCTTTTGTTTAGAACATCGAATCCTTCTCTTTTTCAGTCTGCGTTTCTCTATCTGTCTATATCGTCTCTTAAACATTTGTTCCCTAGGAAATGGGCGATTATACTTCTCCACAACTTCCTCTCTTTTGTTGCCTTAAATAACGTTTGACTCTTTGCCGTACCTCTTTGTTTTGTTTTTTGTTTTGATTTCTGGGATGAGTGGTTATTATTATTTACACTATTTACATTCGGACTATTGTCCTCATATATGTTGTCATCATAACGTTTCCGCCGTTGTGCCTCTGATCGTCAGGTGTATATCGATCTGGGTAATCTAGAGGGAATTCTGAACTGAACCTTTTCTTTAATCAACCGGGTTAGACTGTTCATGTCGATGGATATCGTTTAGTTCTTATTGTATTTAGTACTGTTCAGTTATTCTCGCCCGTTTCCACTGAGTAAAATACACACTGACCAACCCAGGGATTGAACTCAAAACCACTATGTCACCAAATTCGCAAACCAACGCTGGTATCCACGAGGCAATTGTCACGTAGGAGAACCCGACGGTCGAACCGTTGAAATGACAACAACAAAGATTGAGATGCATTGTCTTTGTCCCGACATCGATTTCTCGAAACTCGTTAACGATGAAATGATGAGACAGAATTTAAACAAAGCAAACTAATCAATGCGTTATTTTAAGAAGAAAATACATTTTAAATAGATTCATGAAATTAGACTTAATGTAACATTTATTGAAGTATAAATTCAGAGTAATATTGATTGAAACAGAGCCTTCGTTCTTGGCTGATTTTAGAAATAGAATCTTTCTGGTTCTTTCTTATTTATTTGTTAAGTTTCTCAACAAACTTTGGAATTCCGTTATTTTGAATTTCCGTAAACCCAACTTCCGATATGCAGGCAAATTGCGCGGAGAAATGCTTTGCAAGCAAAATCGATGTACGCGCATCCCGGTTCCAAGCAGAGACACGAGCAGAGCAGATTTTCCGCAAATGTTCTCTTTCAGTGTGATATCAATACATATATAATTGTACATCTAGGCAGCGTTCCCTCTTTAATAAATGCTTCATTAAAATTGTCCTGAAACTTCCGACATTGTATTGCGTTGTTCTTGTGTGCAAATTGATATCTTTTGGGGATCAGCCGTATGTAGAAATTGTTAAAAAAAACACGACTAAAAATATTAAGAACCCTAATCACAAATAAAACAACCTTCAAAATCAACTAAGAACACGGCCACAATGCACTGGACGTATTCGGGAATTAAAAATCTGTCAATACTTCTACAATTTATACATCATTTAAAATCGTTTTAACACACCATTTACTATAGCAACATCAAAATACTTAAAAATGGCTAACACATGAACCAAAAGCGCATGAAACGAATAATCATTTGGAGGATTTTTGCGCATACTAAATGGAAAAAAAATCTCTTGTCTGCACAATATATAGAATCAGTAAAAGCTTGTCAGCCATTTTTAATGGAGCATATATATATATATATATATAACGGCTGACCAATCGTATTCGATGATATCCGTCTACTAGAGCGGCTAGCTAATCCCTGTTGCAGACGCTTGCTCAGGTGCATTTGTGGCAAGTAAACGATTAAGTAATATCAATGAATTATAATTTGCAAAATGCCGAAACTCTACGCAACATGATTAAGTAACAATTTAGCGAAGTAAAATAGAATCCAATCTTGTTTTTTCCCGTATAGTAATCCCCCCCGCTCTCCGGTGTGGGCGGGACCTATGCACTGTACATACATAGTATTTTAGAGAATGTATATCATTCCACATTGGTTTATAGTAGTGATGATGAGGAAGTGGTTCCACTATCTGCAAATACGATTCTAGAAGGCCTCTAAATAAACAACATACTTGGAAATCATTTTCTTACAAATGATAGCAATGTTGAAGGTGCTGTGCAATTCCAACGTGATTTGAAAATGATTATATGACACATTATGAAGAATCATATAAAGAACTAACAAAAACAAAATCACGGCGTCTGATAACCGAATTCGTATTCAAAACCAATGAAACAAAAGAAACACAAGATGTGAATTTTATTCAAGATACACATGAAGATATATCACCATTAAATATTTCCAATGACAAGAATGATTATGCGCCAGCGGAAAACAACAGAAAACGCACACGTTTACTGTCTAGAAGTGACACTGAATGATTATGTTATTTATATATATGTATAAATAAAAATGTCAATTTATTTGTATATGAAAATTACCATTTTTTTATTAAATATATTTGATTGGAACCTACCTCCCATGCAAAAGGGAATTGACATATATATATATATATATATGTATATATATATATACCGGTGTAACAGCAAAACTGTCCAATTGTTAGATTAAGATTTGAACCGTTGTGTCTTAGAAATGATTAAATTCTCCGAGGTTTTTATATCGCTATTGCACTCGACTTTGAACAATAATAATATATTTAGCTCTAAGTTGAAATGATGACCCTTTTTGGTGCTGTGACCTCCTGGTCCAGTTTTCCTCTCTACTGTTCCCTCTTTTTTAAAATTGTTCACCGTTCTCGTGATTGTCTCTTGAATGGATTTTGAAGATGGGAGCCAGAATATGAATGTTCGTACCATTACTGAAGGCATGAACAATCTTTTCCCTTTACCGATTGCTCAGTTGGGAAGACATAGTGGGGCTGAAACAAAACGATTTTAAAGTGAAAATAAAATAATTCAAAGGATTTTTCAGGGATTCTTACGACAAATGCTGAATTAAACCCTTCTATCGAATTAATCAATTATTTTACAAAAAGTTATTACCCTAATATATATATATATATATATATATACACAAGTTTAGGATTGGTATATACGGAGTGAAATCCAATAACCAACAATTAATATTCTTTAAAGAGGGCTCAATACAGAGTAGAGCAGATATAATTATTTATTTGAATATTACAACATAAATATGTTATAAAATCACGACAAAAGTAGCCATTTTGTTTCAACACTTCTTGTGTCTTGTCACGTGATAATATAGAATATAGAATAAAACCTTTATTTTATTCTATATTCTATATTATCACTTGACAAGACACAAGAAGTGTTGAAACAAAATGGCTACTTTTGTCGTGATTTTATAACATATTTATGTTGTAATATTCAAATAAATAATTATATATATATATATATATATATATATATATATATATATATATATATATATATATATGTGTGTGTGTGCGTGTCGGTGTATATGGGTGTGGCTATGCACAGGCGCTCGTTTTATATATTCTTTTCTGTCTCCCGATTTCTTTTTAGTTTCTGTCTTGTTAACGTTTTTTCTTTCTTTTCTGTTTAGTTAAGTTTCCACTCTATATCTTTCTATATCACTATCTTGCTCTCACTCGCTCATTCAACTTCTTTGATTTCCTTTTCGTCCTATTTTCCTTTTCTACACATTTCCTTTATTTCTCTTCCCCGCTTTCTGTATCTCTTTTTTGTTGAATGAAAAGATGAAGTATGATTGACCACGAAACGGAAATTCTCGATTGGAGGAAATTTTGCAAAATATCTTATTCCGTCTCTATAAATAAATTATTTTTGGTTTTGCCAAAGCGCTCCTAAATCTACATTTTTAGAATAACCAATTAAATCACGATTTCTTCTCGAGGAGTATGATTACTATATATATATATATATATATATATATATATATAAGCTTTATTTATTTTAAATAGATTTTACAAAAATATAAGGATCTATGCTTTGGCCTTAATCTCAATCGAAGGAAGTTCACGGGAAATGTTTGTATCTGGATCGAGTTTTGACATGGGAATGTGATGAAGAATTTTTTGGCGAGGGAGAATGAACTGGAAAAAATTGTAATAAAAAAAAATGAAAGACCGCAATAATTTGTATGTGAATATATTTGTCTTTTCCAAGCAAGGTATGTCATCCTCCCAAGACATTTGATATGGCAATAGAGAAACTGTCATCTCGATTTTGTGGATTTGGAGAGGCCAGTGGTGCCATTCCTTCAGGTTACTTTCCTGTCTCAAATCGCTTGCGAGGTTAGAATAAATCTTTTCAAATATTTTTTCGCGAAGATCTGGTTTCTAAGTTTAGCGTTCTTTCATTTTTTACTGTTTTTTTCCTATTATTCATCTTCTTTCTTTCTTTGTTATTATTATGAATATTATTATTATAATTATGGATATTATTATGATGATGATGATGATGTATATTATTATTATAATTATGGATGTTATTATGATGATGATGAATATTATTATTATTATGAATATTATTATTATAATTATGGATATTATTATGATGATGATGAATATTATTATTATTATGAATATGATTATTATTATTATTATGGATATTATTTTTATGATAATGATGAATATTATTATTATGATTATGGATATTATTATTATGATGGTGATGAATATTATTATTAGGAATATTATTATGATGATGATGAATATTATTATTATTAGGAATATTATTATTATGATGATGATGAACATTATTATTATTAGGAATATTATTATTATGATGATGATGAATATTATTATTATTAGGAATATTATTATTATAATTATGGATATTATTATTATGATGATGATGATGAATATTATTATTATTATTATTATTATTATTAGGAATATTATTATAATTATGGATATTATTATTATGATGATGATGAATATTATTATTATTATGAATAATATTATTATAATTATGGATATTATTATGATGATGATGAATATTATTACTATTATTATGATGATGATGAATATTATTATTATTATGAATATTATTATGATAATGATGATGAATATTATTACTATTGTTATGGATATTATTATGATGGTGAATATTATTATTACTATTATTATTATTTTGAATACTATTATTATTACTACTGAATCTACTGAATGTACGATGTTTATTCGTGGAGACTGACTTTAGAAGTCTCCTCGGTATTCTGCCCTTTCCTTTCGTTTAAACATTTTTTTCCTTTGACTATCAGCAACATGGCTTAAAGAAAAAACTCTAAGGAGGTAGAATGCATAATCTGCAGCAAAAGAATCTGTCCAAAATATATTAACTACGTACTGGGGTCCTCATAATCAGGCAGCTACACAATTTCAGTGATCTGTGAATTATAGAAACAGATGACAGTAAGTGTGACGCAGGAATTCAAAACGACGAGGAAGTGTGAAAGATGCCTTCCATAAGCAAAGCAGAGTATTAAGATATGGGCAATTCTTCTCAGAAACGAATTCTGAGCTGCTATGTAGTATATAACTTCTCATATAACAGTAAGCAATATCTAGTTAGCGTCAAGAGATATAATTCTACGAACGAATGCTAATAATGACATGGATGGAACATATAAATAATTAGGACGCCATAAGTAAAATAGGAAAAGGAAACTCAGTTACCTTCAGAAATTTCTGGAACTGATAACGAAAAAAGTCGGCTTGGAGACTATAACACCCACAGTACATATTGAAGGCAATAGAAGCAGAGAGTAACAGCAGTAATATACTTAAGTTTGTGAGAATAGAGGGCGAAGCGGGAATAAAGATGATCAATAAGGAGTAAATAATTACTGATAGGGAAAAGCAGAGACCCATGACCACCTACGTCCTGAGAGGATTTGGCACGTAAAAGAAGACTTCATATTTTAACATTTAAACCTGATAGTTGCATTTTTTCGAAAGGACGTGAAGTTCAAGAAAGCATATTATTCAAACGTAAGCAAAAATCTGAACATTTGAAAACTACACCTGCGGCGTTTATATATGTCTGTCAAATGCCATAGGTGATACACACTTGAGCGATCATATCTCTTTCCATTTTTTCCGCAGTAGGTTGCCGTTTCTTTCGTAGACTGGTTGCCAACTAAGGTAACAGGCCTGCTATTTAACTCATAGATGGAGGAAGGAGAAGAGGCGGAGTCATACCTTTCGCACGGGTATTTGCGCGTAAACGAATGTAACGCAACACGACTGGAATTCGAACTCGGCTCTCCGACTTCCCATTCCGAGCCGATATCCTGCTGTATACTTAAAAACTCCAAACTCTAGTTGTTGTTTGGCTCATTCGTTTTCTACGGCTTATCAACCCTTTGCAGATTATTTAAAGCCAGAAAATATTTTTAGATTTTAAGATATTTTTAGATTACGTTGGTTTAGTGATACAAGTCTTATTAATCAATCCATAGTGGGGGGGGGGATGAGAAAATGTGGATTCATGCCTCTCCCATGGGTACTTGCGCGGAAGTGACTATCACGAACACAACGGGAATTGGAACCCGGATCTCCGATTAACAAATCCGAGCTATTACACCACCCGCACATCTAAGATTACAGCACCTAGCACCAACCCATCTAGGTACTGGCCAGGTTCGACGTTGCTTAACTTCGGTTAACCAGTATTTCAACATGATGTAAGCCCTAGAAATGTGATACTGTATTTGTTTAGTGTGGTTCAACAATATGGCTTACCAAACTGCAACTCAAATGATGAGATCAAAGCTAAAAGGACGAGCAACTTTGATTGTTAATCAGATGAAGGAAAATAACTACACGTACTGTTCTTTAAGACGTTCAACATTTTAATATACAGAGTGATTGAAAAGTAGCTCCCTATTTTATGTATGATAAATTCTCCCGACTTGTAAAATTATAGTTAGACGGGAGAGTTCATCATGCATAAAATAGGGAGTTACTTATCAATCACCCAAAATATTTCGTACACTAAATGTAATAAATATTATGAGACAGTGGCAGTACTATTCCTCTATTCCACTATTCACCATTTCACTATTCCTCTATTCACTATTCCTCTATTCACTATTCCCCTATTCACTATTCCCTATTCCACTATTCCTCTATTCCTCTATTCCACTATTCCTCTATTCCACTATTCCTCTATTCCACTATTCCTCTATTCCACATATTCCTCTATTCCACTATTCACTATTCCCTATTCCCTATTCCACTATTCCTCTATTCCCTATTCCCCTATTCACTATTCTCTATTCCACTATTCCTCTATTTACTATTCCCGTATTCACTATTCCACTTTGTCATATAATCATTGTAACAAGTAAATAGAAATGGAGTTGATTTATTTCGTGCTTGAATCATTAACTTAGACAAATTTTAAGCATTTCACGCCAAGCAAGGCGGGAGAGCCACTAGCACGCAAAGGGTTACAGAGAGTGGGAGCAAGAGTAAAGCGGCGTGATAGAAGAAAGGATGAAGAGAAGGACGGGGAATCGATCAAGGCATGTGGAGATGTCGATTGACATTGCATTAGAATATTTGAAGATTATAGCTATCAGGGAGCAAGTAAGTGGAAGGGAGTTCCCTTGTCGGAAATTCCGATACATGAAGCTATTGGAGTAGAAGAGACGGCCACATTTAACAATTTCGACAGTGAAGGGGTGGTACTGAGATGCCAACCTAGTACCACGTTTAAATTCATGCAGCCTGGGAAGTAGCGAAAGTAGCTCGTCGGAGCAGTTACCGTGAAAGTATTTGTACAAGAAATGGGTTAACTTTTGAAAAGATGAACTAATTTTCTTCATATTAGAAAGTTTATGCACATCATACTCTCTGATATTTAGGTACGTTTGTCCCAGAAGAGATTATCTCCTCCGAGAAAACAGCTTAGAAGATTAAATCTTTGGTTAATGAATTTAATACCATAATATGTGTTAGTTCAATCCGTAGTTCAATAAATTGCGTATATATTTAATGGAAGCAAAGGTATCTCGAGGTGGTGTGATGGTTAGAAAGGTTGTCTCGCTAGAACAATTTCGAACGAGTTTGATCCTCATTGTGCACCCAATAATTTCGGCCATGTGTCACATCTAAGCTATGCTTGGAAAATCACTATGTTTAGCGGAAGGAGGACTTGCAATACCTGATCAATTAACCAAGATTAGATATCCCTAGACAACGAAGTGAGAACAATCTATCTCTGTAGATTAAATAAAGGGTTCAGTATGCGAGGTCAATTGTTATCTGCTGTCTTCTTGATTACTCTTTATTGTATAGAAAGACGATCGGCCTCCTCCACACTAATTGTGGAACATGGACTCGTCCATCCGCTATGAGTAGAACGTCTGCTCATTGGTTATGGTTGTCGGGAAGTGGGTCACAAGGAATAAGGTTTGAGACGTACGCATTGCTGCACTGGACTATGGTATTCTCTATTACTGTATTATTAATCCATGTCTCTCGTCCGATTAAACCTGATCTTCACTCAACCATTTTGTTCCAGTGTTTCATTACAGTATTATAAGCCTGAATTATGAGCGTTATACAAACTTTATAACACTCTTCTACAGTTCACCTTTAATAATGTTTCTTTTTCTTATTCTTTCACGCTCAGTAACCCTATGTGTCTAAGTGGCTTTGCTACCTTGCATTGGTTGAAATGATTAACAAAAAAGTTCTAACTTTTCTGACGGTTACCCAGACAAAAGAAGGTCGGAGGGCACAACGACCAATGATACTAACAACAAAGCTGAGGACATTACTCTGAATGTGAATTCATTAAATAATGATACGTCCTCGTGCCAGATATTCAGACAGAAAATACTTGGGCGTTTCTTATTCCTTTCTCGCATCGATATAAGCATTTAGATAAGAGTGAAGCACTGGCAATGAAATGAAATGAAATCTATGTGTTGTGGTGTCCCCCTCCACCTCTAAGAGTCTATTTTAGACTCTTCCGCCAACTATAAATTTAGTAGGAGAGAAGGAACAGTGAACTGAATGAACTAGCGCTCAATCCATTCACTGTTTACTGTTCCTTCTCTCCTACTAAATTTATAGTAGGCGGAAGAGTCTAACATAGACTCTTAGAGGTAGGACACCACAACATTATGATTATTATTGTTATCCGTGCATGTGCATGTTTAGAACACCGCCGATTGTATTACTACGAATTGAATGACAGCGCCTACGTCATTGTTTCCGCAAACCCAGCCATGAAACTCCTAACAGTCTCATTTCTGTCAGAGATTTCAAACCAATTCCATCTGTTCTCGTGTTTTGGCACGACTGTCATTAGACTATTAAGATCGGCATTAACATTCCACGGCTAATGATCATCGATTATTTCGAATGATTCGTTCGATTCCTCTAACATTTCACCGGATTTCTGACCGGCATCCACAACATCCATCATCTTCTACATCATCTCGATCCTCACGCGCAGAGGTGACCTGTGGTTTATACGGCAACTATGCTGGGAGGACACTTTAGTTTCAGTTTCTGGGAGAGGACGCCAATCTAAGGTGACCAATATTTGAAAATGTCCAGT
>OZ038490.1:95248303-95250803 GCA_964036315.1 Acanthosepion esculentum | reverse complement strand
TCTAGGCAGTTCTACTTAATCAATTGTTATTAATGGTAGACGGTAAAATGTTAAGGTTATATTATAATAGTTTGAACTGCTTTCGGAAAAGAAGAAAATAGTAAGGGTCGAAATTTATTTTTGACGATTCGTAGCTTCAGACCATAAGAAATAGAAGCATGATGACCGAGAATATCTCCCGATTCGTAGCCTCAAACCAATAAGTAATTGAAGCATGGTGACCGAGAATATCTCCCTCGGGCAGCACTCCCAATTCTACTAATAAAGATATAACATCAGGTGTATATTCTGGCCTTTGCGGCAGTGACCGAGTGAAGTAGGTTATTTTGGGATAACCTGAAATGACTTAAGACCTCAAGTCATGTGCCATATCGAGTGGGAACGCTAATTGCCGGAAAGAAACCATGGGTCGAATTTTTCTTTTGCACTGATGATAAATCAATACTTCAGGAAATAGGATATATATATATTATATATATATATATATATATATATATATATATATATATACTGCTACTTCTCGACTTCTTGCTGTTGAATGATGATTCGTAAGTTGTTACTCCAGACCAAGCCCTAGATAACTCATTTTGATTGACATAGGTTGTCTCAAATTTGCAAGTTTGGACACGACAAAGTTCTATAAATATCTATACACCAGCATTTTCAATACAGAAAGCTTAGTGACATCTATAGATAATGAGTACAAGATTGACCATTGTTATTAACTGGATTTTGATCTGAATATTTCATTATACATCATGAACCTCACTAATCCGGTATCTGATAGTCCGGCAGCGTCGATGGCTCAGGATGCTGATATAAAACTACATTTCATTTTCTTTATCTGAATATTTGATCTGAATTTTTACCGTATAAGATGAATTCCCTTATCCAACATTTACTTGTACGGAAACTTCAGTGTTTCAGAATGATGATTCGAACCTCCGGTTCACTTTCTTATCTGAAATTAACACTATAAAAGATGAACCTCTCAAACCCCAAATTTACTGGTTCGGCAACTTCGATGGTTCGGGACAATGATTTGAACCTCGTGCTTACTTCTTGATCTGAAAGTAACATAAAACAAGATGAAGCTCTCAGGCTTAATTTACACTATACAAGATGAACCGCTCAAACTTTACTGGTTCGGCAGCTTCGATTTAATGATTTGAATTTAGAGTTCACTTTATGATTAAAAAATATCGGAGAGAAATTTACATCTCGTTTAGAGCTTATTTTATTGTTAGACTCTTTTGTTACATGAGTAAGAAGAAAAGCGGAAAGAAATTCCGACGATAAAAATATTTTATGTACACTCAAAAAATTGGAAATATTCTTGAAAAGTGAAATTGTTCAACTGTAATTAAAAAATGATTATAACAATTTTCATTCGAAAATTACTGGACAAAGTATTTATTTTAAAACAAATCAAGTAATTATTTAATTTTAATGGAATTTTCAATACACTATTAGTTGGTTATTTTATGTTTGTTTTTACTACTAATCTACTTATTTTGTCTTACATTACAATAAACACTTATTACAAGAATAAAAGAAGCCAAGTTAGTTTGAGATAATTTTAATATAAGTTTATATTGCATCGTCAATAGTAATAAAGTACAGTGTCAAGAACACAGTAGATTAAAAGCGTTTTCGGTTTGATTTGGTTTGTTTTGCGGCATATCAACCTCAATGGGTTATTTAATGCCGACAAAATTTTATAGCTGCTAATATTGTATCCTTCAATAATGCTGGTATTTTTTTCAAAAATGTATTGCTGGTAATAATTTTTTCTTCAAATATTTATTGCTGGTAATTTTTTTTACAAAAAACGTAATGCTGGCACCTATTTTTACACTTTCATAGTGTTTTGACCCCAGTTTGGGGGTTAACTATTTAACCATAGCTGGAACCCTAACAGGTGCTACCACCCCTAGTCAGGGTGGACCTGGGAACACCAGCAATTAAATGGTGGTTCCACGCTCCTCAAAACCTCCTGATCATAGTCCTTGCTGTTGGATGTAGTTTATCGTCTTACCCTGGACGCGGATGTAGTTTATCGTCTTACCCTGGACGCGGATGTAGTTTATCGTCTTACCCTGGACGCGGATGTAGTTTATCGTCTTACCCTGGACGCGGATGTAGTTATCGTCTTACCCAAGACGCTTGCCATTTTCTCAACCATTAACTGCACTGATTCTGAAAATTCCTTTACTCCAATCATTTGTCTATTCCCAGATAAGTAAGCTACAACCGGTATAATATTTATCTATACCATTAATGGGGAAATGTTAAATACATTAACGAGAAAGTAATTTTGAAAAATAGAAATTTGTTTAGTAAAATAATTGCTTCGCATTTTCATAATAAATTGATTGTTCATATTCAGTGACCATTTTTTAAATAACAATATTTCCGTCTACATGAAACAAGAAGAGAACTGTTTCAATATTAACCGATCTTTCATATTCAGGTGGAACGCGTTTTCCTCATACCCTGA
>OZ038490.1:95228303-95243303 GCA_964036315.1 Acanthosepion esculentum | reverse complement strand
TATTGTGTACGCTATTTTATTTTATTTTTGAAGATAGTAACGGTTAAGTGATACAAGTGTTATTAATTAACCCATAGCTGGAGGAGAAGATGTGGATTCATACCTTTCTCAAGAGTATTTGCGCCTAATTGAATATAATGAACCCAACTGGAATTGGAACTCGGCTCTTAACAATTCCGAGCCATTATCCATTACACTACCCGCAAAACCAAACTTACAACACCTGGAATTCCCAAGCCGCCACTCATGTAGCTACTAACTAGGCTCGACGTTGCTTAACTTCGGTGATCGTACAGGTGTTTCAACGTGAGCTGGCCGTATACTTCTTTACTCACATCCGTAAATTGTCATGATTTTTTGGGAAAGATCGTGGTTTGCAGTTGCCTTCTCTACAGTTCTAAATTGAGCGTTGCTCTTTTCTTAGACTACCACCCAAGGCTAGAGAACCAGTCTACTCTTCTATTTAACGCAGAGCTGGTAGGGAAAAGATATGTATTTATAATTTTCCCAAGGAAGTTGTGCAAAAGAAAAACCAAAAGATTAGGTTGCCGTTTCAAGTGGACTCATCGATTTCCGCGCTGAAAACCGTTACTCTACGGGCACATCCCAAAGTTCGATCTGGACTCAGTTCACTTGTTAATATTTAGATGCCTCTAATTCGTAAAACTCTCTTCGTCAACTGATTAATACCTTAATTTATAGAATAATTCATAATCAAGTTAAATAATTTTCTTTTAGAACGAACCATTGATCTGTCTAACGTTCACCATTAAGAAACTGTTTCAACCTCAGTTGGATATTTCAATAAGTACCTTCTTCATATGCGTGACATACTTTAAGGAGTTGGAGATTCGTTTGTAAGATCTCACTTCTCACATACTCTGCAAGGAATAGGCTCAATGCGATATCCTGGTGTCTACGGCAATTCCAAGAGAACTGGATAGGTAAAAGTTTCGCAATTCTGACTTGTGGAACCTTCTTCCGGTTCCATGCTTTCCAGCAAATTTTGACCTTCAAAAAATAAATGCCATCGTTATCTTGTGTCTGAGTGCCCTTATTGCTTTGCATATATGATTTTAAAAAATTATAGAACGATCCAGTTTAAAATGCGATCTGGAATCATGTCCTGGGGCACATAATGAGGAAGGACGGCTTGTAAAATCTGATACTCACGGGACAGATAGAGGGTACGCGAGGGACAACGAAAAGACAGCGTTAACATGGTGAGCTTGAGAAGATGGATGGCGGAAGAGAGCTTTTTAAAAAATGAAGGCGGAATGCCACCAGCAGGCGGTTAGGGTTACAGACAGGGAAAATTGGAAAAAAGACTGGGTATAGGAGGATTGAGGAAAGGATAAAAGATGAACGGGGTTCGAGACAACAGAAAATGGCGATTGACGTTGGATTTGTTAAGGTTGTAGTTTTCATGGAAGCAAGTAAAAGGAAGGGAATTCCACAGACGGGTAGTGCGAGAAAATAAACTGTTGGTGTAGTAGTGCCTGTTGCATTTAACTCTTTAATCAGTTAACGGGTGGGACCTAGATGCCAGTCTAGTAGCACGCTTAAATTCATCTAGTCGGGGCACCAGGCAAAAAGCTCGTCAGAGAAGTTTCCATGAAAATATCTGTAGAAAAGACAGAGGGAAGCCACATCACGTTTATGAGAAAGTGACGGAATGCCAAGTCAAGATCGATTGCATTGTAGATCATTCTTTGGTTTTTGTCAAGAACCTCGAAGTGTACAGCAGGGGCACCAGACTAGATATGGCAGCAATATTCAATGCACAGACGAATGGTAGATTTGTATATGTGCAAGATGGAATCTGAAGAGAAAAACCTTCTGGCGCGACACAATGAACCAATTTTCCTTGCAATAGATACAGCTGTAGATTCAATGTAGTCGTTCCACTTCAAATCAATTGAAAACCTGAGACCAAGAAGGTGCAGTGTGTTCTCCAGAAGTCAAGCATCAGCTATGCTGATGGCGGATAGGGGAGATTCTCTGTTGTGGGGAAATGAGAGCAGTTTAGTTTTGGAGGCATTAAAATTTACACACCATTTACTGTCCCAGTTAACCACTGAAAAGAGTTCCTTTTCAACAGCATCAGCCAGGTTAACTTTGTCGGCTCTGACAGATGTGCTGTTGAGATGAATAAATGGTAATGTCATTTGCATAAATGCCTACAGGGGAACTGATGACACCAGGAAGATCATTGATGAAGATCAGAAACAGTGTAGTATCCAGGATAGAGCCTTAGAGGACACCGGCGTTCGTGTGAAAGGATCCGTTGCCTCGAAACTTACGTAGAAGGCCAGCATGCCAAACCCTCTCAAACGCCTTTGAGATATCTAGAGCCACAGCTCGAGTTTCGCCGTTATTATCAAGAGCTTGATATACATATTCAGTGATGGCCGTAAGCATGTCAGCGGTAGGCCAGGCAAAACGGAAGCCATATTTTTTTGTCAGAGAATAGTTCGTAAGAGGTAAGATGCTTAACCACTTCAGCATTGATCAAAATCTCGAAAACTTTGCCGACAAGCGGTAGGAGACTAATAGAGCAATAATTAGAGGTGTCAGAAGTTTCTCCAGAGTTCTTAAAAACAGGAACTACAAAGAAGGACTTCCAACAAGCTGGAAAGCAAGAAGCACCGTGGCAATAGTTGTAGAGTTTAGAGAGAACTGGAGCCAGCTTGGGAGTACATTTCTTTACGACGACGACTGGGATCCCGTCACCTCCGCTTGCCTTATGAGAGCGTAATTTCGAAATAATGTCTGAGACCAGTGACGGGATTATTATGCGCATATCACCGAGTAGAGCTTCAGTTCTAGTGAGGAAATTAGGCGTGGGTACTCCAAAAGAATCGAATGTTGAGTTGGAAAAGAATTTACGAGCAAATCATTCAACCTTATCTGCTGTAGACGTCAAAACCTTCGAACTGGTTGCATAGAGGGATTGAGGGTTACGCAGAGCCACCGAACTTGCGAGAAGCGATGCGTCGATTCATTCTATCGGCCAACACTACGCCTCATTGAAGACAAGCTTGCACTCGTTACGAACAAAGTCAAAGAGACATCTGTTGTAATGGGACGTGTCGCTCTTTGTACAGCCGGGGGAAGTGATTCCTTTGGGTTATAGCGGCCGAGCATGCCGGTGAAAACCAAGGAAATGAACGCAATTTAAGTTGATATTTACTGGAATTAAAGCATTGATGTCGGAATAAACGTAGGAAGCGACCTCAGAAGCGCATTTTTGAACTGGGTGATTATAAACTTCATTCCAAGGGCATGTCACAAAGAAATCACGGAACGAGTCCCGATTTGTTCGTTGAAAACAGAAAGACACTCTGTTACTAGGCGGTTCTTGGCTGGTGGGGGAAGCGGAAGATGTTTGCAAACACTATCGCATGATCAGAGTTGCCAAGAGGGCAGAGCTGCGTGATAGGACAAGAGTCAAGGATAGAGGTAAAATAAAGATCGAGAAGAGAAGCGTGTCTCTCAGGTTTACTGGGGAAACGCGTGGCGATGTCAGCCACTTGCATGAAAGATTAAGTGTTTGAGAAGTTAAGGTTTGGAGGTCAGGGAGGTCAGTGAAATGATTGTTGAAGCAACCTTTTATGGTAGGCATTAAAGTCACCGAACACGAATATGTTTATAAAAGGGTGTAGGTAGATTGCCTTGTCTATATTGTCTGCGATGCTATCTAGCACGCAATAGTCTTGGGAGGAAGGTGAATGGTAGAGAAAGAAGAGATATTTCACTGAGTTAAGTAGAGAGAGACGGAGACACATGTACGATTGATCTGGAGATTTAAGAAAGAGCTCCCTAACCAGTCGAAGATGTTCGTGGACATAAACTTCCGGGCCATGCACGGGGACATCAGTGTCTTTTCTAAGGAAAAGACGGCAGCCAGGAATCGAGAAATCAGAGGAGGGGATTGAAGAGTTAAGATTAGTTTCGCAGAGAGCTAGGATTTCTGGAGATTTTTCGAAGAGGAATGGTTCCACACTGCAGGAATTGGTACGAATACTGCGAATGTTGGGGAAGGAAGGTTTAGGTGTTTTTTTATTGAGCTGGTTTAGGTTTGTATCTTTGGTTGTTTATAGTCATGATGTGTTATTTTAGTAAGGAAAGGCCTAGGGTAATAGTAGCATTCGCTCATCTAATGTAACATGTGCAGGATCTGAACTGGCGCAGACTGCTGCATAGTGTGGTCTCGAGGTTCCTAACAGAGGGGCTCTCTTCCATGCGCGACGTGGCACTGCAAGAACTCTGATATTATGCAACTGCTGACCAGAGTAGCCTATCAAGACGCTACGCAAGAGCTCGGTCTCCTAGCTATCAGTCGAGAACAGCAAGCAGAAAACTGCCAACCCGGTATCCTCAGTATGAAGAAACGTTGCTACCATCTACGCATATCACAAAAAAATTCTACAGTAACACTATTAAGGCCTGAGAAAAGGGAAAGAGCCAGGAACTCCTTCCTAAACAGGAAACAAGGGATGATCTTCTACTCCTGTTCAAGAGAATGCAGAGGAGTATCGACGGGGCGTAGGGAAAGCCTATTAAAAAAAAACAACAAAGAAAACAATCCTGAATGTTGGAGAAGAAAGGTTTAGGTGTTTTTGTTGAGCTGGATTAGGTTTATATCTTTGGTTGTTTATAATCATGATGTGTTATTTTGGCAAGAAAAGGCCTAGGTAGTAGTAGCAGCCGGCCATCTAATGTAATATGTGTATGATGGGAACTGCACAGACTGCAGCATAGTGTAGCCTCGGGGTTGTCCACCGGAGGTGCTTACACGGACACCATTCCATGCGCGTCGTGGCACTGCAAGAACTCCGATATTATGCTACTGTTGATCAGAGCAGCCTGTCAAGACGCGGCGCAAGAGATCGGGCTCCTAGCTACCAGTCGGGAACAGAAAAATTGACAACCCTGTATCCTCAGTATGAAGAGAGGTTACTACAAAAATATATCACAAGAAAAGGCATTACAGCAACATTATTAAGGCTTGAGAAAAGGAAAGGAATCGGGAACCAATTCCTAAACAGGAAACAAGGGATGCGCCCATCTTCCTGTTTAAGGTAAGGGAAAGGATGCGAACCGGGCGATAGGAGAGCCTATCTGTAACTCTTCAAAAACAGAAAACAATCCTGGTTTATTTCAAATTATATTTCAGATAGCTTATTTGGAGAGTCAATCCCACAGACGCCCCAGCACAAACATGTACACAACTGTACGCCGTAGAGTGTATATGTATATATATATATATATATATAAAGTAATTAAATTTTAACTTAGTATAAGTTCGAATACCAACTCTTTCAAACTGTGTTCTCATAATCTCTAGTCAGTCACCACCAAAATGTAAAACTTCATTAAATGATGCGACCTCAATCAATCAACATTTCGTTAACAAACACGTTATCAGTACTAACACACACACACACACACATATATATATATATATATATATATATATATATATATATATATATATATATATATATATATATATATATATAGTTTACGAAAAACTAGGTAATCCGTATGGGAAGACCCAGTGAGGATAGAATCCAGAGAGCTCAATGTAAATCAGAGCTAATAATTTAAATAAAATCGAACCACTTTAAGGTTCCATATAATAAATTATTTCACTACAGCCCTTTTAAAGGACCGCGGATCAGCAGATTTTATTTCCAAAGGTTAAAATAAAAAATTAAAAGAAATTTACACATTTTTGACGGGCAGTACTAAGTATATATAAATTAACGAAGTGAGGGGGAGAGAGACATGATTGATTTAGATGTAACATTTCTATTCTTTCGAATTTAAATTGAGGAAATCCAGACATTGACACATTAAATCGGTTAACTTAACGGAAGTTATATATTGATATGGAAGGGGGAGAAGAGAAAAAGGGAGAAAGAAGTTATGAGAGAAAGTGTCATTAACTTTCTTTGGAATGAAAGGCCCGAAATAGGCGCTGTTGTTTTACTTTACTTTGAGAGTTCATAAATATTATAATGCTTGATATAAGTTTGAATGTTTAAACAGTCTATAAGGAATTTAATTATATGTTTGTTAAAGTTTATTTTTTTAAAACTTTATTACAAAAATTTGGGGGATTTAATATGAAATAGTCGATTAGAAAAATATTCATAGAATTTACATTAAAACACTAAAATTTTATTTTAAAATATAAGTTTACTTCTAGTTGTAATTGATTATCAAGGTGATATCTCTGTCAGTTTGAATTTTATTCATGAATTTAATTAGCGACTATTTTTAGATCGGTAAATTCTCTTACTTAAAATTTAATTTTAAGTTAATATGGAGTGATATTTGAAGGTAATATTAGAGGTCTTGCGCTGTCATATATTGTATACACATCCATGCAAGTTTCACATATACATGCGTTCTTTTACATGTACAGTCACTCATACAGGTACACATGTACCGATATACACGGGTAATTACATGTATTAATACCTACATATATCTTTTTAAATGTTTCCGCATACTTACACTAAATAATATTAGGTGATGACTTTAATATTCATTTATCAAAAATCTAAATATTTTATCATCAATAATGATTATTAAAGGGTAATACATTTAAATTCAATTACCAATTTTTTAAAATTTTTCCTCCGTATTGTAAAGAATTTTAAACTCACAATTCTAAATGGAGAATATTAAGGGAGAAAATGGGGTAAAACATCAATAACAGACCTGTAAGTCAAATTAAAACAAAAACGTAGCATTTCATTCGAAAGTGATTGAGTTCGCCCATTTCTAGACCGGCAAGTTCTTGGCGGGGAGTTTTGACCAAAAGTAAGAATTCTAGGATAGTCCACTAGACGCCATAGAGTTGGTATTTAGGAGGTAGAGGTGGGAAGCTTCGGCCTTCTACCCCTTCATTTTTTCTTGTCGTTCCTACATTTTAAATCTTGTTTTTTTTCTTTTCTTTTTTTAATAAAGGAAAAATGAAATACCAACTCTTTCAGACTGCGTTTTTATAATGCCCAGTCAGTCAGAAGAAATACCAAAAAGTTAATGCTTATTAAGAGCTATCAATGACAGGAAGTTGTGCAGAGCCATGATCGCCTACGTCCTGACGGTACATATAGAATAAGAATCGCGTTGCTATGAGAATTTAATATATTTAATCATCATACCAGGTTTTTACATTGTTGGGTACAAAAAGCTGTTGTACTACACAATCGATTTTGTTTAGAAATGTAAGTGAAAGTGTCATTCGATCCCAAGATTTTGTGTCGCAATCTCTTTAATGACAAATTAGTTCACAAACGTTAATCAAAGGCAACGTATGGTTAAAAAAAACTCCTTGAGAAGGAATTTTTCGTTTCTGTTTCCTAATTTTCTTTATTGAATGTTAACGAGGTAGTAATAAATTCGTCTTCATTTTTCCAACTTTGCATTGATTATCTCCCCTGGATGCATTTTTTTTTTTTATTAGAAAAGAAATATTCATACACTATGAGTGAGATCGTTAATTCAAACGATATGGACCCAAGACTTTACTAAGAGAAACGCAGCGAGAAATCTTACTTTGACAAAAGCAGACAGGATTTAAAGGTTTCGTGTATATGTATATGTGCGGTGCATGTTCACGTGTAAAAAAAAAAACTTGGGACCCTAATGCAGACCGTTTATTCTTCATTTATATGTAAACTGTAGTGAAAGAAAAAGTTATCAATGTCTCTTGGATATGTTCGTTTTGTTTTTCTTGTCCAGAACTAACGATAAGCATCGTTAAAATGATCGAGCTGAATTCAGCCTTGCGCAGAGTTGGAACAAAGAAAAGGTTGATTTACTTAATAGGTGACGGTTTGGAAAGACACGTGCGAACGCCGTGCGTTAGAAAGTGGAAAGTCGACAGTTGACTGGCGAAACGACCGTTCCCAATCAAGAGAGTGTGAGGAAGGAATGTTTGTCGTTTTATAGACTTAAACAACGCCACCTCAAGTCGTTTGGCGAAGCCAAGTGGGATAATAAAATTTCGGGTAGTTTTATTATTAGCATCATGGGCAAATGCATTTCTTTTTCTTTTTTAATTATTCATTATTATTATTTTATTTTCCCACAAGTAAAATTAATTTGAGTAGAAACATAGAGAAAGAGGAATAAAAAGGTCTCATTTTGAGAGAACTGTGTTCAAAACAGATTTCAGTTAATATGCAAATTAAATTTTGTTTTATAGAGAACCAGCTATTCTTATTCTACTCCGGGACAATCGACTTAGCAAATGTTTACAAATAATAAACAAATGGTGTACTTAAAAAGTGTAAATGGTGTACATAAAAAGTGTAATGGCGGACAAATAATAACAATATGGTGTAATGGCGTACTTAAAAAGTGTAAATGGTGTACTTAAAAAGTGTAATGGTTGACAAATAATAAACAAATGATGTAACGGTGTACTTAAAAAGTGTAAATGGTGTCTGCTTTCGCTGGTTCCCAGACTTCATGAACTTAAGCGTTCAAATAGGCTGACATCTCACTCTCACCCTTTCACTGTCGAAACTGTTAAATGTAGCCGTCTCTTCTACTCCAGTAGCTTCATGTCTCGCACTCCTTGCCTGTGGAACTCTCCCCCATTTCTTGTTTTCTTGATAGCTATAATCTCCAACTGTTCAAATGTAATGTCAATCGATGTCTCCAGATGCCTTGATCTATCCTCTAACTTTCTCTTCATACTTTCCTCTATCACTCCTCTTTGCTCTCGCTCCAACTCTCTGTAACCCCTTGCGTGCTAGTGGCTTCCCGCCTTTCTTGCGGTGGAATTGCTTAAAAAAAAAAACTTTAAAATTGTAATGGCGGACAAATAATAAACAATTAAATGAAATTATTTTAAAAATATCATGCAACCCTTTAAATAATGAAGAAATAGGCATCTGATTAAATGAAATTATTTAAAAAATATCATGCAACCCTTTAAATAATGAAGAAATAGGCATCTGATTAAATGAAATTATTTAAAAAATATCATGCAACCCTTTAAATAATGAAGAAATAGGCATCTGATTAAATGAAATTATTTAAAAAAATATCATGCAACCCTTTAAATAATGAAGAAATAGGCATCTGATTAAATGAAATTATTTAAAAAATATCATGCAACCCTTTAAATAATGAAGAAATAGGCACCTGATTAAATGAAATTATTTAAAAAATATCATGCAACCCTTTAAATAATGAAGAAATAGGCACCTGATTAAATGAAATTATTTAAAAAATATCATGCAACCCTTTAAATAATGAAGAAATAGGCACCTGATTAAATGAAATTATTTAAAAAATATCATGCAACCCTTTAAATAATGAAGAAATAGGCACCTGATTAAATGAAATTATTTAAAATATATCATGCAAACCTTTAAATAATGAAGAAATAGGCATCTGATTAAATGAAATTATTTAAAAAATATCATGCAACCCTTTAAATAATGAAGAAATAGGCACCTGATTAAATGAAATTATTTAAAAAATATCATGCAACCCTTTAAATAATGAAGAAATAGGCACCTGATTAAATGAAATTATTTAAAAAATATCATGCAACCCTTTAAATAATGAAGAAATAGGCACCTGATTAAATGAAATTATTTAAAAAATATCATGCAAACCTTTAAATAATGAAGAAATAGGCATCTGATTAAATGAAATTATTTAAAAAATATCATGCAACCCTTTAAATAATGAAGAAATAGGCACCTGATTAAATGAAATTATTTAAAAAATATCATGCAACCCTTTAAATAATGAAGAAATAGGCACCTGATTAAATGAAATTATTTAAAAAATATCATGCAACCCTTTAAATAATGAAGAAATAGGCACCTGATTAAATGAAATTATTTAAAAAATATCATGCAACCCTTTAAATAATGAAGAAATAGGCACCTGATTAAATGAAATTATTTAAAAAATATCATGCAACCCTTTAAATAATGAAGAAATAGGCACTTGATTAAGTGATTAAAAAAAAGAAAAAGTCTCTCATACATTTGCCGGTGAAGAATGTTATGTCCACGTATCAGATTCTGCGGAGCTCCTTCATACTCACATTGACTGACGAACTGTTGGAGAGAATGAAATGTTAAGTATTGCAGATTCCCGTTTTATGTTATCATTAATCGGCACCCCACTTCATTTCGGCGCGGTAATCCAGAAATATACTGTCGACAAGTCGTTCCTTATCGCTTATTAAATAATATCTTCAGCGACAATCAGCCGATTCAAAACTCCGTTTTCATAGAGCTTTTGGTTTATTAAAACAATTCGAGTAAAAACACCAATTATTTTAGAATTACCGTGAGTCATAACTTAAAAGGCCAATAAAATATACAATTTCATTTACCGAAAAAGAAGATTAAAAAGATAGATAATTTTTTGCGATATTGCGAATAGGCAAGTTGGATAATTTAATCAACATTTCATTTTGCACTTGAAGAAGTCGACAAGTGTCGTTCGAGTTACGAAGTCACGAACTGATTTGCTGATATTTAAAATAAAATTCTACGATTTACGTAGAGTGTGTTCTATTGAGAATTTTTCGATGATTAAATTTCTAAAATTTAACTTATTAAGTCTAAAAACAAAGTGGAAGTAGATTATGAACAAAAAATATTTCATCTTAAAATTTTTTACAAATATATATATATATATATATATATATATATATATATATATATGAAGAAATATGGTCTTAAAGTGTGCTATATTTATGGGATAAAGTGCTCAATATAAGAGATAGAGCGTGTGTAAATATAAAAGTGAACATAGAAGTCAACACTTAGAGGCGACAGTCTGTTTCATGGCTCGAGGATTGCATCTAGCATGAAACAGACTGTCGCCTCTAAGTGTTGACTTCGATGTTCACTTTTATATATATATAGTGTAACCCGGATATAAGAGAGTTGTCGGGACCGGAGAAGAAGTCTCTTATATCCGGGTTTGGTCTATTATATATACATTAACACAGGCTCTAATTCGGGATCAGAGACAATCTCTCTTATATCAGTGTCTCTTATATCCGGGTTACACTGTATATAGGTATGTATATATATATACTTTTCAGACACATGAATGTGTTTTCAGTTTCATGAAATTTTGCAATCAACAGACTGCAAGAAGTAACCATATCCGATTTCTCGTATATAATTCCTTATTGTCACCTGATAAATGGATACGTGTCTGAAAAAATATCATTACATTATATTTAAGGATCTGTATTTTGTTTTACATTTTGCATTTGGGCCTTTCTTCTTACGACATTGGCGCTTCCATGCGTTTGTTGTGTGATTGATTGATTCGTTTTTTTACGGATTATCGCCTCATTACAGGTTAGTTAATGTCAGAAAATATTTTTAGTTTTTCAAACAAAAAAAAATAACACTTATACTTAAAAATCGTGAAGAGATACCTAGGGCACGTAACGAGGAAAGAGGGATTGGAAATTTTGATACTCACAGGACAGATTAAGGACAGGTTGGGAAACCAATCACAACCTACCTAGCGAGCTTGAGGATGACGGAAAAAGGTTTATGGGAGATAACAAAAGGCTAAAATCTATTAAGAGCTACAGAGGAAACTGAGGAGAGCCATGACCGCCAACATCCTGAAGAGACACGGCACATAGAGGAAGTCATAAATATCAATAAATCCAATTTTCACTGAATGATTCTCTTCGGTGGCATTGGGAAAAAGTTTGCAAATCTCAGAAATATTCTATGTCACTTTCTTAATGATTAACTTTCGCAAAAATAGATTAAAAAATGATTTGTTCTCTATGTGGTTTCGACAAAGAACTAGCTGTCTAATTATCGTCGCAAGCTTGAAACATTAAAAGAAATTATCGAGGGGTCGGAGTCACTTTAATTGATGCGACGGACAATTCGTCTCTGCTAGTAATTCTTGTCACGGCACATAAAGCCGACAAATGGTAATTATTTTTGCACGAAGGAAATCATCGACGCATCGAATTGTTCGCGCACAAACGAAGAATGACGAAAGGAAGGAATAATACATAGTAAAACAGGCGGTCAGAGATATATTACTTCTAGTCTAACAGGTGACAGGTTGACATGTGTAGCAGGCACGACAGCCGGTGAGATGAGAAAAGCCCCGACGGATCAATGTCAAATCAGGGAAAGAAAAATGGACGGCCGAGAACGCGAATCCATCCAGACTCGAAGTTCGTCAGTTTATCTTCATTATCTTATTTCCCCACCAATTTGGGATAATGGCTAACCGGAAGTTTAAGGGACCTGTTTCCTGTTTGTTTTATTCGCTTCTACTGCTAAAAATATTTTTGAGCAATATTAGAACCGAGGATTTTAAATGCTTCGGGTAGGAATGCAAAAATTATTATTTATAAACAACACATTATTTACATTATTCGGACTATTGTCCTCATCTTTGTCGCCATATTTATTACTACGTTTCGGCCGTTGAACGCTCCGACTTTTTTCAGGTGGTTGGAATGTCGAACTGAATTTCGCTCACTGGGGTAGACTGTTCTAGTTCCACGTGCCATGTTTAATGGATTTCAGTTATCATTTATCTCCTGTTAATTTCCCTCTGAAAGTTCTCCACAGCCTCAAGGACACATGGCACAGTGGATAAAGGCGTTGGTTAGATCCAGTGACAGGACCCAAACAGTGTGAGTTCAATACTCGGTTAAGGATACCAACCACCTGAAGAAGGCCGGGGCGTACAACGACCGAAACGTAGTAATAAACATGGCGACAAAGATGAGGACAATAGTCCGAATAATGTACATAATACCTCATCTCAGAGATATAGACAGTTATGAACAGCACTTGGCTATTTTCCCTTCGTCGACTTGTCTGTGAAAATTTAGCTCTTATTGTAGTTCGCGGAAATATAAAGCAGTCTTTTTAATAACGTTGTTTATGGACCTATATTTTTCCGATGAATGATGTCGCAAGCTATAATTTCAACAATTTATGGTATAAACACTGCAGGCCACAGGCCGTGTCTGTTTAGCATATTTTTATCATCTTTCCAGCAAGAGAAAAGTGATCGCAAGAAACGACACACGAATTTTCTGTTTCCCGACCATTTCTGGCAGTGAAGACATAGACACTAGATTCTCTCAAACTTTCCAAAAAACAGTTACCTTCATTCTGTATTATAAAAATTCTTTAAAGAGTGACAAGTAAATTTTCATAGTCATACTCTTCAGAAAAACAGGAACCAGCATTTCTAAGCAATGAGTCTTCTTGCCAGATCATGTTTTCTTTACGGTAGACAACGATTGATTAAGTGATTCGTTGATTTCGTTTTCTAAGGCTTATCAACCCTTTACAGGTTATTCAAAGCCATAAAAATTTAGATTGAAATAATTTTGTCGAGATAAAGATTCAGCGATACAAGTCCTGCTAATTAACCCATAGCGTGGAGGAGAAGAGGTGGATTCATACCTTTCCCAAGGTATTTGTGCGTAAGCAAATATAACGAATTCAACTGGAATTTGAACTCGGCTCCCCGATTAACAATTCCGAGCCGTTATCCATTACACCACCCGCACATCCAAGTTTACAGAACCTGATATTCCCAAGGCGTCCCGATGTAAAAAAAAAAAGGACGCAGTTTCAATTCCTTTGGTTGGTTGTTATGATTTTCACTATTTAATAAAATAAAAAAGATGGATAGCATCTCTAACGAGTGTACCGAATAAGGTTTATATTATATTATATTATATAATATATATATATATATATATATAAATGCACATTTCATTAAGAACGACTGACAAGGTGGT
This sequence comes from Acanthosepion esculentum, assembly GCA_964036315.1. Classification (NCBI taxonomy): domain Eukaryota; kingdom Metazoa; phylum Mollusca; class Cephalopoda; order Sepiida; family Sepiidae; genus Acanthosepion; species Acanthosepion esculentum. The sequence goes on along the minus strand of OZ038490.1, from coordinate 95,229,487 downwards.
TTTATTTAGTTTTTTTATTTAATTTCTCGTGCGATCTAATAAAGTTTTTCTTTTCAGATGATAAATTATATAAAAACTGTCCGAATGTTCTTCTTATTCGAGCGCTTTCGGCTATACATTTAGCCATTTTCAAGGACTATATTTCAACTGTTAGAATTAGAAATAGTTTGTTATGTGTATGTTTTATAAAATGATTCATTTTTTTGTTTCAAAACACGATATTACGTCCATGTTCAAAATTAATATTATTGAGTCTTGGTTTGTTTATTTTTATTAGTAAGGCTTCCATTATTTTTAGCCTATTTTTGCAAGTGGATGATGGTATTATATTAGTGTTGTCGACAAGTATGTTCCGAATAGTGTCCGGTAGGTCTCTATGAATATTTAAATGAGATCTAATTGAGCTATTGTCAGTCGTTTTTAATGAAATGTGCATGAAAGAAGGATTGCTGCCTAAATACACAAATATATATATATATATATATATATATATATATATATATATATATATATATATGCGGAAAAATTAGAACATTAATGTGTTTCCGTTTATATAAGAATAAATATTGGTAATATAGCTGGATGGCACTAAACGATCATATATGTATATCAACATATGTACAGATTCCAAAATGAGAGTTTGTTCACTCGATATTTCCTTGGGCTAACACAGCCTTGGACAGTCGCATGTACTTGATCGTATACATGACAAATACCATTCTATGAAACACTATTCCACGCCTCTTGCATTTGTTAAGGCAATACGGCTAGGGTAGTAGGTGGGCTAACTGAACGTGTTAGCAATCCACCATAAGCTCGTAATCTTCACTTGTTACTTCCACATTCATATCACATATCCCATTAGGTAACTCTTGAAATTGGGTGGCTCCTCGAACTTGTATGGGGTGAACTTCAGTAAAGAAATGTCCGATGAAGGTGAGGCATGTGTCTCTCTAATCCGACTACAAGTAGACCCGGTCCAACGGTCCGTATTAATTCTCAACGTATCATATTTGATTTGATCTCTGAGGTAGACTTCAATACAATACGATACGTCGATCTTGGCGAGCGTCTGGATTACGTGACCACCAGGAAACAAGATCTGCAAATACTGGAATGTTACTGTTGCCAATATTGAAGCACCTCCGAAGCGTCACATTCAACAGACACATGCATAGATTGTA
>OZ038490.1:95150803-95223303 GCA_964036315.1 Acanthosepion esculentum | reverse complement strand
CAAAAATAAATCTGGCAAGGAACATTCAGTATTCATCCTTATTCCGTCCATATCTGCCTACTCGCGTAGAAAATTGAATCTATTCAGTTTTATATCGATACAAGTTTACCAATACTCACAAGTATGAGTGTATATATATATATATATATATATATATATATATATATATATATACATATAAAAATAAATGAAAGTCAATTGTACACCATTTTGATGGCCATTTCACCCCCACCGGATATATATATATATATATATATATATATATATATATATATATATATATATATATATATATATAGTCATCCACAGACACTGTTTCGCTGTATCACAGCTCATCAGTGTGGCTAGACACCCGATTGCTTCAAGCCGGGATCGAAATCCGATTGAGTTGGAATCAGTCGGAGATTTTACCTCTGAGCTATCAGCGCCCGATGGAGAGGAAGGCGAATTTTTAAGTACCTTTTCTTCTAATAAACACTGTCAATGACCGACAGTGCTCAATCCATAGAAGAGTTTTGCAGTATTAGCACTAGTAATTGTTTACAAATTCGCGCTTTCCCTCAAGAGTGCTCGAATGGAATTGAAGTTTCCATTTTAAATTATATATGTTGTTAAAGACATTAAATATTGCAATTTTTTAAATTTGATTTTTTTTTCTGCAAATATCTTTTCGCCAATGTGGTTGTTTTATGTTAAATGACAAATAATTCTTATGGTTTTTAGTCAAAGGTTTTGGCCAACATGACTCACCATGATGGACGTGAGTGACAAGAAAATTCGTGACAAGTATTTCGTGACTATTAACTAGTGTTGTTGTTTTTTTTAAATGTTTAACCATTGCTTTACAAAAGTCTGTTATCTTTTAAACGCGTTAAAGAACAGTAATTTACTGGACAATGTGATTTGTAGCCGTTAATCACCTGTGTTATTATTAAATAGATAAATTCATTTCACAGATTTGAATTCTGTGCAATTAGATTATACTCCCAGAATCAACAATCTGCGAAACTTGCAATGTATCGATACAAATTTACCGGTACCCACAAGTATGACGTAACATATCAAATTAATATTTTTAAGAATAAATATTTAACAAGAATAGAAAAATCAATCGCCCACTTTATGACTAATAGCCTCCAATATTATTCCTCTTTTAACAGTGCTGTTGAATATGACAGTACACATGGAATTAATTTATATTTTGTTAAGACTTTAATATTAGATTTTCATATATGAATCATTAAAAATATATTTTACAGTTATTACATGACTATGTAGAAATGTTACGTCAGGTCACTCTATGCGTGTTATTTGTACCATATAACTTAGCACTACCTGCCGTATAGTCAGGTCATTGGTGACTAAGCCCATTCTCCTACCAGTCCTTTCTGGTAAGGAGGGTGGCTAGACTCCCAGTAGGATTAAAAACAAGACCTGTTACAGGACGGATGAACCTTCTTGTGTGGTCGACGGCTGTATAGCACAATGGGCGAAGACTGGGCTCCATAGTTACGGATCCAGTCAGTACGGTGATGACAGGGCGTAATTGGGCGGAGAGCTTCCTAGACTGAAGTCAACGGCCAGGGTGGCCGGTAACCCTGATGGAATCAACGGTCACGTGTTTGTGTCTAAGGTGGGCGTTCAGTTTGGAAGCCATCAGCTGTGGTTTAGCCTGGGAAAGGATGGCCTCCTCCAAATCTACTTGCCGAACACTCGCTACGCATAAATGAATTCGCCGGCTTTCAAACCAGATTTACGCAATAAACAGGTCAGGTGCTCAGTTGCGCAGCGGCACTACGGTCACAATTCTTACTTAATATTAAGATGAAAATGAACTTCCACTTCATGACAAGTAAAATGTTATATTAATACTAGATTACTCATGCTGACGTTTTAACACAGTTCGCAACTAAAACTCGCCATAAAATAATCGTAATAATGAATATTGCGTCATCACAATGTTGAAATAAAAAGCAGTAAAAAAAAATAAAATTAGTCATATACTAAGAGAATTAATGAAGAGTGTGGATTTAGAATGTTGAGACAAAAAGTAAGAAAACATTGTAATAATAATATTAACCCATTACCTGCCATGAGCCCCATTTGGCGATCTGTTAAAATTAAACTCACTACATGTTATTCCTTGTATTTACATTGAATTGCTTACATACATTGCATTTGCAGAGGTATATTTTACAACACTTAGCCTTTAAAGTTTTATTATTAGCCGTAAGAAGACACTTTCTGTCGTAATTTTATATTTCACAAGTAGAAAAATAATGACTATTTCGAAAAGTATTTTTTATTATTTTTAATCAATATTATTTTTTGATGTTTTATACACATATATATTTGATGTTCTGGTTTCTAGAAAAACGACGATGGTAACTACTGAAATTAAACATAAGGAATAAATAAACTCCGAAGACACCTCTATGGGCCAAAAATGCGCATTAAAAAAATTTGGCAGTTAATGGGTTAATAAAATAATAGTAATTACGAAGAGTGTATTCATCCCGAGTGTTGTCATGTAAAGCAATAATAAGATGGAATAAAACTATTAATAAAATAGTCGTCATTATGAAGAGTGTATTGATCCTTAGTGTTGTCATGTAAAGTAATAATAATAAGATGGAATAAAACTCGTAATAATATAGTTGTCATTATCAAACGTGTATTGACACCAACTAAAGCAACAATAATAATAACATTTTTAGCCAGTCTTCTATAGCTGCAAGATACCTATTATTATTATTAATTACATTGATTTCTGTTGTGTACTCATTTCCCTCAGGGTCCGAACCAGTCATCTAAAGACAAAAAAGGCATCATGGCATTTACCACTGAGTATTTTTTTGTAAAAGAAAAAATAGACAACCAAAGATGACCCACATTTTACATAGATAAAGCTCTTCGTAATGTGTGAGCTGTACTTGTTTTGTATTTCTTTAAGGCATGACCTACCAGGGCTCCCCTCACTGAGTCTGTCGGATCTTTATTATTATCATTATTATTATTTGCACCCTTGCACCAGATGACTTTTGGCTATTGCTTAGCAGTGAGTGACAATTCTCCTTTAGCTATAATACTTTGCATTAAGTAAATTTAAATGAGTACAAAACAGTCACAAAGGACAACTAGTGGTGATCGGACAATGTCTTCACTAAACGTGTTTGCTAACCGCCACATTACCTCAAGTGCTAGCGTCTGATGGACTAATTCCTGAGTTCCTGCTTGTTGTCTTTTCAAAAGGCTGAAATAATTTTAGCGAGTAGTTTTTTTTTGTTTTGTTTTTTTTTAATTCAGAGTAGCTTCTTTATTAATAGCTTTTATTTTATGCAAATATAAGAGTAAACTGTTTTCCAATCGAATATGAGGACGCTCGTTGAAAACGGCATCTCTGTGTTGCCTTTTCCCCTGGCCTGATAAGTATCTATGCGCTTGTACTAATGTAAATGTAAATTTATATACAGATAAATGAAATAGAAATGGAAATATGCATATGCGTATATTTATATCTATCCATATATCTATTGTATGACATGGACATATACGCACATATGTGAATACATTCAGACAGGCAGATACACACACACATATATATATAACTTGTATTTATTTCCTATTTTCAAGATATCACTCAGATGTGATTATATCGGGTTCAACATTCTAATGTGTACATTTATACATACGTCATTCAGACACACACACATATGTATATGTATGTATGTATGCATGTATCAAAAATATTATTATTATTATATTTGCACCCTTACACCAGATGACATTTGGCTATTGCCTAGCAGTGAGTAACAATTCTCATTTAGCTATATATGAATACTTTAAATATATACATTACGTAATATATCTATTGCATAACATGGACATATACGCACATATATGAATACACACACATATATATATATATATATATATATATATATATATATATATATCAGGCAAATAGACATAAAACACATGACTTTAAAAGAAAATCCTTTATTCTAATAACCAGGCTTTCTTACGCCTGCATCTATTAAGGATTTCTAACCTATAAAATGTGTTCCTTGTTAATTCTTCCTTAGTAGTACCTGGCTCGTTAGGATTTATTTAATTTACCTTTGCACGCTGTTTTTTTTCTTTGTACCAGAAATTTAAGCTACTGGATGATATATATTTACATTTTATATATATATATATATATATATATATATATATATATATATATATATATATATATATAATGTAAATCTATTTAAACTCGGTGGGTAGAAAACAAACAGTTATCCGAGGAAAATATTTGAAAAAAAAAGAAAAGAAACCAGAAACCGCCAAACAGGGCGAAAGAAATCGTCCAGTACGTTAAAATATATATACACACACATATATCTATCTATCTATCTATCTATATATATATATATATATATACATAACTGATATTTATTTCCTATTTTCAAGCTATCACTCAGATGTGATTATATCGGGCTCAACTTTCTAATGTGTACATTTATACGCGACTGCTACTAAATATAAACTCACACACATATATATGTGTATGAACAAATATTTCGGACTTACAAGGGCCCATTACCGATATTATTCGTTGCACTTTATATAATTAAATTACAGATTCCCTTCCAGAAAATTGACAGACGCAAATATGAAACACAAAAATACAATGCAACAATCATGACAAGACAGTCAGAAGAATTAAAGCTTAACTCTCTTCCGATCCAAATCCAATACATATCGAAAGGTTTCAGCCAATCCAATTCGTCTTCCATAGACGAAAAGGTCGATAGGTCATCTTTGAATGATCCGTTATTTTCTATTCAACTTTTATGTTATGACGGGTGTCTGGAATATTTTTGCCTCCAGACGACACCCAGTTACTCAATCTCAGCCTTTTATTTTAACCTGTAATCTATTCTTATGAAACGAATTTTCGAATGAAGTAAACGACAGCATTCTTTGTTTTGAATGTTTTATATCTTCACATTCTTTTATTTTTCGCATGCAAAATTTACTAATTTACTCGCGATATTATTAAAGGATCTTCAAACAAAATATAAACTGTGCCCAGTTCCAACCGACGTTCAGGTTTATAACATCTCGCTCCGGTACATGTGTAATTCCATCAGTAAAGATATTACTTTAGCCTGATGAAGACCTATTAGAGGACAAAACGCGTTACGCAAATGTTTTCCACTTTGTCATTAAAGTATTAAAGTAGTTCCTGTCGTGACCAAGTAAATGGTTAAAGAAATAACAAAACAAGCGTTGCAGATATATCATATATTAAACAGTAAGTACAACAGAAAAGTACTACACGGCTAGTGAGTGTGTGTCGGATGACCCAGCGTTTAATCTATTCGACTGTTCCCCCAAGGCCTTCTCTCCTACTAATCTTATAGTAGGCGGAAGTGTCCAACATAGACTCTTCAGAGGGAGGACACCACAAGAGTTCCCATGAAACATCTGGTGTAAGCTGAAGCACTTAAATAGTGTACACACCAATAGACTGGATTGTTTAGTACTTTCACTCTTGTATATACGGGCTCATCTGCCAGATGATCCATATGGAAAAGATGCTGAAAAATTGGCCAGCTTCAGAAAGTACCTGACTATTTCTGCCATGTTTTATCCCCACAATAGGTAAACCATAAATCGAGTAATACTAGCATATCTCGGTTGGAGGTGCTCAATACGCACATTCTAGCTTCGACAAAGTTGAACATTGTTTACAGGACGACAGAGAACAACCAGCAATACACAAAAATATATAAGAACCAGAAATAGGTACTGGACGATTTCTTGGAATCAGCACTGACCAAATAAACAAATCAGCAAGAACAGACGGAATTCTAATAGATGGTTTCGGTCATTGACATTATTACAGACATAATAACTGAAATCTGTAACCTTGACATATTTGGGAAGGATATTAGAATAATCCAAAACTGATACTAAAATGAATTCAGTAAATATACAAAAATAGAAAGGGGCATAAGACAAAGATGTCTCTCCTCGCCGGATTTATGCACCCTATACAGTGTGGAGATTCTGAAAGAAGTCGTACCAGAAATCATTACTAGCGGCTACAGTCTTAACAACGTAAGATATTGTCATGGCTTTGTTGGGGCCCGAAATAAAGATACAAAGAGAGGAATTGAGTTAAATATATTAACAGAATACAGTAATACAAACATATACAAAAGAGAGTGTTACAGCAATAATGTTCGGTTCTACTGTCAGAGCTGACTGCTGAAACCTTCCCTCTTCAAAAGGCAGTGCCTGCTCCTATTTATAGCTGGGAGAGTCTATGAGTGCGTGGGTAAATTACCATAACAGATATGCGGATGGCAGTGTTGATAGCAGACACAGAAAGGAAACTACAAGAACTCCTACAGGATGTAGTGAAGAAAGCGAGAAGAAAGGACTAAGCATCAATTGCAAGCAGACGCAAGGCTTTGTTGTTAGCAAAAGAAACAGTAAAACATGCAAATTGGGGGGTACCCAATTTATAACAGTTACTCTGAAATCCGAAGGCGCATTGCGATAGCAAATTTGCCTTCCAAAAGCTTAGCAAAGTATTAAGAAACAGGAAAAATTCATTACAAACAAAGAAAAGAGTACTGAACTGTTATGTAATATCAATCCTCGTATATGGCAGTGAATGTTGGACAGTCTCCTCACAGGTGAAGAAAAGACTTGAAGCAACAGAAGTGCGGTTCTACAGAAGGATGCTGAGAATACAATAAACCGAACATGTGAGCAACAACGAAGATCTAGAGAAAATGGAAACGAAAAGGACACTTGTGCTTAACATCAGGAAGAGGCAGTTCTAGAGTACATAACGTGGAAGGTGGGGTTTGGAAAATTTGATACTCACAGGACAGATTGAAGGCAAGAATGACAGAGTAAAACAACGCATAACCTACCTAGCGAGCCTGAGTAAATGGACTAAATTTATTAATAGCTACAAAGACAGGAAATTGTGGAGAGACATGATCGCTAACGTCCTAAAGTGACACGACACATTGAAGAGGAATAGATGGATCTTCATTCTTAACTCTTTGAGCCCTGACCACCGCTTTACCGGTGGTAGAGAAAAATGACGTAATGCTCAGCGACCAATTGAACAGTGGTAGAGAAAAATGACGTAATGCCTAGCCACTGGTTGAACAATGGTAGACAAAAATGACTTAACGCCTAGCTACCAGTTGAATGGCTGTAGACACTTGTAACTATTTTTATATCTACAGTGAAGCAATTACATACCAATTATTTTCGAATGTTTACACTGGAACTCAGGTAGAAGGGTTAAAATTGTTAAGGAACGCAGGGCTCAAAGGGTTAATTTAATGGTTGAATAGACAGCTTGTGAGTTTTACAACTGAAAGAACAATTCGTGAACATTCCCCTATTGCATAGTTAAATATTTGAGATTAAAAATTTACCAATGTAAAATGAAAATATTATAAACTGACAAGATTTCCCGTTTCACTGAAGCAGACGTTAAACGCATGCGTGCTTTGACACTTCCTCTATCTTCACTTTCTTTCTTATTATGTATGCATTTTTTATCACTGAAACCAAACAGTGTCGCTGGTATATCTTTTTCTTTTCTTTTTACTCGTATTTAAAACGGAATGGTCCATTATTTTAGATAAATAATAATATAATATAGATAGATAATATAATATAATGGCAGGGTGGAACACGCGCGCTAACTTATTAACTAACAGCGGAACAAGTAGAATTAAAATTCGACTAGAATTTTCTGTTAAAATTTCATGGTTTTCTTATTTTCGTTTCTTGATGGGTCTTAAATCTTAAGTTAATCATTGAATAAGTTCATGGTGAGTTCTCTGAAAATACAATATCTGTAGAAATTCCTCTATAACATCGTTAAATATTTGAGCATAAGGATTTAAAAAAAATATCAACAACAATCATAAATATGAATTCTGGTCGTTATTTTGAGAAGTGGGTACAAATGAAAAGAGTTGAAATTGACAACTTTTTTCCATTTCCCTAGAACAGTCGTCTTGCCTTCTTTCTTTTTTTCTTTCAATTACTTTCTCACTGAAACCAAGTAGCGTCTCTGATACGTGTTTTGTTGTTTCCCGCAATCAAAACGGAATAATCCATTATTTATTAGGTATTGGCAGAGTGTAACGGTCGTGTTAACTAACGAAGGAACGGACAAGCCGAATTAGAATAAGATGTTCCGTCAAACAAAACATTATTCATACATTTCTATCATCAATCTGTTCGCAAATAGCTAACTCCTGTTCGCTGCCACCATAACTTGTGAAAATGGAGCCGTACGAGAACATGCTAAATATTTATACTCACGCTAAGCGAAAACAGTTTTATGTAGAATGACCCCCACACACACCTACACACACAAAATGTACATCCAAATCTAAATTTGAATCGCCAGCTATTAAACTCTTACAAGTGTAAGATCAGAGGAAAGGAAATTGGAATCAGATAATCACTCCCGATACCCGCGATGTTTGATGCGACGGACCAATAAATAGATCAGTCCTACACCTGAGAGGGGTGGAAAAGAGCATGGAGGGCGGCAATGACACCCAATTGAGTCGCTTTGAATGCTACTTTGGTTTGAAACGGTAAATGCGAACGGAATTTTCAGTCGCCGGGGAGATTTCAGTTGATGAGCTTGTGTACAAAATATTATCGGTGATCATCAAAGGATTTTTTTTTTTTTGCCAGAGTTGTTTGTGTGAAAAGCGCATGTCACACACGCACCAGACTATACACAAGTCATATTTTAATACTGCGTATACTCTAACCTAGACATGCTGGTATGTATTTCGATAGGCGCGTGCGAACAGATAATTCAGATGAGATGTAAAAAATAGTTTCGTTTTTATTTTCTAACTGAACCGTACACTGAGACACACACACACACACACACACACACACACACACACACACACACACACACACACACGCACACACACACACACATACATACATAATGGACTCACAGGTCGTTTTCGACAAATGAGTGTCTGTCAGTGCAGTTTTTATGCTTATGTCTCGTATGGGACAACAATCTTGCACGGGATTTGCAAACAAGCCCACACGTGGGACATGATGAAAGGTTGATCGTCATATGGGCTGTTGGATTAGCCCGAGGTTTAGTTTTGGTTCTTAATTTTCTAAGCTGTTGAGACGATTCTTTTCAAAGTTAGTTATACCTTGGTGGCAGGTGTTTCTCCAGATTCCAACAGTAAGTTCGAACGCCTCTGTAGTGAGATATATATATATATATATATATATATATATATATATATATATATATATATATATATATATATATATATATATATAAAAGAAGAGAGGTACCGCAAACTTTTTTGGTTGTAATGTGGATTTTTAAAAAAAATACTATTCTTTATTTTTCATAACTTTACAACACGTGTTTCTGGTCTCGCGACCGTCTTCAGGTAAAGGGTGGAGATTTCCACATATTATTAAAAATAATTAATTTTTTTCCTTTATGTTTTTCAATGTTAAATATTCTCGATATGAGACATTCTCTGTTTTTGTGTTAGTAATTCGAATGTCTTTCTTGAAGTTTGCGGTACCTCTCTTCTTTTTAATATACACACTTTTCTCTCGTTGGAACAATTATAACCTCTTTATTTTATACATACATATATATATATATATATATATATATATATATATATATATGATTGCATCTAGCATGAAACAGACTGTCGCCTCTAAGTGTTGACTTCTATGTTCACTTTTATATTTACACATGATCTATCTCTGATATTGAGCACTTTATCCCATAAATATAGCACACTTTAAGACTATATTTCTTTATATATATATATATATATATATATATATATATATATATATTCGAATCTCATCACAGTTGATTTGTCAGGAAGGAGACCTTCTGATGTTATCGATCTGGATGAGGATGATCCCAGGATGCGGCACCTCTGGAAAGTGCCTGAAAACCATACAACGGGTTGAACCAAGCCTTGTGAGTGAACTTGCGTAGATGGAACACTTGGGAGCCGTCGATAGCTGGACTAGCACGAAGTCACAAATCATCGTGACCGACGGTTTGAGTGTGCTTGCCGTGTTCAAATTGTTGATCACGGTAGATAACCCACTCTCTCCCAGAAACTGTAACTGAAGTCTGCTTAGCATAGTTGCAGTATACTCCTGTTGGATCTGTGGGTGTTGAACCAACACAAATGTACCTGAGCGAGCGTCTGCAATAGGAATTGGCTAGCCGCCCTTAGTAGACGGGTATCCTCGAATACGAGTGGCCAGCTAGTATATATATATATATATATATATATATATATATATATATATTATAAATTAATAGATTTAAAATATGGTTTTACCGCTACACAGTGATGACCATGTTTCAGAAATGGAAGCTAAAGCCCCTGAATTTAATTTTGTTATTAAACCAAAGACATTAGTTCCATTTCCTCATCAAGCGAATTTTGGAGTAACTTACTTTTTAAAATTTACGGTTGTTAACGGCACAGGAAAGATTCATAGTTTGAGGGTTTCCAAGGTTACCGATAAATCCATTCATCTAGACAAGGGGTGGTAGAGGGTTCAATTTTTAATTTTCGTTGTCTCAGTTAATAGTTACATTTGAAAGCGGGGTTATGTTTAGGGATGGGTAGGGATGTATCTTTTAACGAATTCTGACATCCGCTAAATTCATGTCATCTGGGTTTATTTCTAACGGCAAAAATTCTTATGGTATTATTTCTATTTGTATATTTAAAGATTTTGAGGGACTGTTTAGGTTAGAATATGTTTTATCCACCTTTCTAAAAAGTTATTTTTAATATTTAATATACTATACTCCTAGTTAAAAACCAAGTAAATGTATTAGGATTACTTACAGTATTTAAAATTATTTATTCTTATCGAGTATAAGTAAATATTATTTTATTTTATTTTATTTTATGTAAACTTTATGACAATGACGGCAAAGGTGGTTAAATTATTTCACTAATTCAATAAACTATAAATGTATATATGTATGTATAAAGGACATTTAATGTTCAATATTATATTCTAACTTATTAATTTCATATGACTTTCGGTGTTCACTTGGATTCTTTTCAGTGTTTGAATTGCTTTTGAGAGAGGTGTTATGGTTAGAGTACGTTTTATTTAATTACAATTTTAAAAGATATTTAGGTTAGAATCTGTTTTATTTAATTTCAATTTTAAAACATTTTTAAAAATTCTACTTTCGAATTTAACTTTTTAATTTTAATCGGCTATATTTCATTATAAACCAAGTAAATGTAATATAATTATCTACATTATTTAAAATTATTTATACCCATCAAATATGAGTATGCATAATAATCAAGTAATTTTTTTTTTTTTTTTTTTTTTTTTATAGATTATTTAAAGATTATTTAAAGAAAACTTTTGGCAATGACGACATAAAATAGCTATTTCATTTCTCTGATTCAGTAAATTTTTATTTTTTATAAACTTAGTAATATATAGTTTCTCATGTATGCATAAAGGACATGGGTCATTTAATGACCTACATATTCTAGCCCTTCTTATTAACTTCCATTTTACTGTAGGTGTTTTATTGGATTCTTTTAGGTGCCAAAAGTACTTCGAAAGAGATGTTTGACTTTTATACTTATTTATCCTAAACGAGGATTGATGTTGGTAGAACCTCTTTTTGAACTCATGGCTAGTGCAACCTATATAAATTTTTATGTTTATAAAAATTTATATAGGTTGCACTAGCCATGAGTTCAAAAAGAGGTTCTACCAACATCAATCCTCGTTTAGGATAAATAAGTATAAAAGTCAAACATCTCTTTCGAAGTACTTTTGGCACCTAAAAGAATCCAATAAAACACCTACAGTAAAATGGAAGTTAATAAGAAGGGCTAGAATATGTAGGTCATTAAATGACCCATGTCCTTTATGCATACATGAGAAACTATATATTACTAAGTTTATAAAAAATAAAAATTTACTGAATCAGAGAAATGAAATAGCTATTTTATGTCGTCATTGCCAAAAGTTTTCTTTAAATAATCTTTAAATAATCTATAAAAAAAAAAAAAAATTACTTGATTATTATGCATACTCATATTTGATGGGTATAAATAATTTTAAATAATGTAGATAATTATATTACATTTACTTGGTTTATAATGAAATATAGCCGATTAAAATTAAAAAGTTAAATTCGAAAGTAGAATTTTTAAAAATGTTTTAAAATTGAAATTAAATAAAACAGATTCTAACCTAAATATCTTTTAAAATTGTAATTAAATAAAACGTACTCTAACCATAACACCTCTCTCAAAAGCAATTCAAACACTGAAAAGAATCCAAGTGAACACCGAAAGTCATATGAAATTAATAAGTTAGAATATAATATTGAACATTAAATGTCCTTTATACATACATATATACATTTATAGTTTATTGAATTAGTGAAATAATTTAACCACCTTTGCCGTCATTGTCATAAAGTTTACATAAAATAAAATAAAATAAAATAATATTTACTTATACTCGATAAGAATAAATAATTTTAAATACTGTAAGTAATCCTAATACATTTACTTGGTTTTTAACTAGGAGTATAGTATATTAAATATTAAAAATAACTTTTTAGAAAGGTGGATAAAACATATTCTAACCTAAACAGTCCCTCAAAATCTTTAAATATACAAATAGAAATAATACCATAAGAATTTTTGCCGTTAGAAATAAACCCAGATGACATGAATTTAGCGGATGTCAGAATTCGTTAAAAGATACATCCCTACCCATCCCTAAACATAACCCCGCTTTCAAATGTAACTATTAACTGAGACAACGAAAATTAAAAATTGAACCCTCTACCACCCCTTGTCTAGATGAATGGATTTATCGGTAACCTTGGAAACCCTCAAACTATGAATCTTTCCTGTGCCGTTAACAACCGTAAATTTTAAAAAGTAAGTTACTCCAAAATTCGCTTGATGAGGAAATGGAACTAATGTCTTTGGTTTAATAACAAAATTAAATTCAGGGGCTTTAGCTTCCATTTCTGAAACATGGTCATCACTGTGTAGCGGTAAAACCATATTTTAAATCTATTAATTTATAAGATTAATGCTCTGTAAATTTAAATTTACATAGAGCACTATTGTGTAAAAATAAAAATATCTATAAGAACACCGGATTTTATACCTTACTGTTCTTTCCTTTTTATTTATATATACATATATATATATATATATATATATATATATATATATATATATATATATATATGTGTGTGTGAGTAAATTTATTCTCATTTGTTTCGTTTCGCACTCCGGTATTCCCCAAGATTCGTCAGACATGAGGGAGAACGGACCTTACTTGATTTGATGCCCTACTAAGGCTTCCCTACTTTTACTGATAGCTGAAGTGACAAGAGATGGATTCATGCCTTTTGTAAGAATGATATACATACATACACACACACACACACACACACATATATATATATATATATATATATATATATATATATATATAACATAATGGAAAAAATACTTAATACAAAAGAAGTTTTATCGTAAATAATTTTGTTATTATTCAGAGGAAAGACCAAAGGATGTTTCTATTATTAAATTATATTTTTTGATCATTTTCAGAACGTTCGAAAAATTAGTTAAAAATTTTGATTTTTGCGTCAGCGAGTTGTCCAAAAATTATTATAGGAAATTTTAGCGTCTTTTTTGCGGTAAAAAAAAAATCAAAAACATATTGATTTGGAAATTCTTGCAAAAATCAAATAATTGTCTGATTTTAATTAAACTTTCAGGACTTTTTCACAAATGAATTAAATTATTTTAGAAATGCTTCTTTTCTTTTTTAATATCTTAGTAATTTTTTTTTACATTTGTTACCCCTACCTCCACCCCTGCACATACACACACATACAATTTTATGAAATTTCGAAAAATTAAATTTTGTAGAGCTTAATGTTTATGTTAGTTAAAAGCAGAAATACTTGGAGTGAAACAGGACTCCCATTTAGAGAAAATCT
This sequence comes from Acanthosepion esculentum, assembly GCA_964036315.1. NCBI lineage: Eukaryota > Metazoa > Mollusca > Cephalopoda > Sepiida > Sepiidae > Acanthosepion > Acanthosepion esculentum. The sequence continues at coordinate 95,209,199 of OZ038490.1, read as the reverse complement.
GCACGGAATCATAAAACAAAAAAAATGTCATAAAACTAAGACATTATTTAATTAGAAAAGTTTTTAATTGCTTACAAGATATATGATAGACACTATTGTCTTAAGAAAACAAATATTTCCGATGAATAATGGATTTTTGTACGAATTGTTTACATTTTTATATTAATTACAATAATTTAGAAAGTGTTAAATCTTTTAAAATTCTGTCTTACTTTGCAGAAGTTAGGTGATATTCTTATTAAGTAAAAATTATATTTACTAGTGATAATTGAAAAAGCTTACTACAATTTATCGGCACTCAATATTTTAAAAAGAATTTTGAATTTTTTGGTATTTACAAACGTACCGATTTCTGTAAATACGGATGTCCATACATGACATTATCAGAAAATATAGTAAATTTAAATTCAAAGTACATAAAATTCAATAAAACATTAGATTCCGGAGGATATTTTCCTATTTCTTAAGATCACTGGGTAGTGTAAAATTATATAAAAATGGTGCTCACTTATTATTCCTCAAGTACATTTTAGATATGTCCACCGTAGGAAAAATAATTAGATAAACTTTCCTCTTTCAGTCAACTTGTCAACAAAATAAATGAACAGCTACTACCTTTTTGAAAAAATGCATTTCTGTGATATTTTAAACTTAAAATATTATTTGTTTCAAATCAGATTAAGTAAACTTTAAATCAGCTAATATTCCTCAAATAAAGTTCAGAAAAGTATATTTTATTTTTTAAACATTTTTTTTAATAAATATAATTACAATGTGATGACAGATTGCTAAAAATGGCGCTAAAATCAGAGATTTTAGCAATTTCAAAACGAAAACACCTTTCAGACAAATTAAATTAGTTTTTAAATACAGCAAAGTATTTTGTTTATTGGAAATATTAAATTGAATTATTAATTTGAAATTAAAAGCTTCAAGAATGAGTTTTCATTTATAAAAAAAAATATTTTAAACATTAGGTGACGCGTTTATGTGGTGATACCTATACGCACACACACATATTTATATATATATATATGGGTGCGTGTGTGAGAGAGATAGAGAGTGTGAGAGTGTGGATCTAGAAATGACGCATCTAACGTTATTAATCCTATGGTCAGGTTAGCTGAAATTAATTGTAGCTGCACATTTTAAGCGCTACCGGACCATAGAATTGTTAATGTTGGATGTGTTCTTTTAGCGTCTTCAGTTAAATGCCAACAAGAACAGAAAAAGTCTGATTTAAAATATATATTTTAAAATAAATTCACACATTCCAGGTTTTAAACAGAAATTTAGGTTTCCCTGTAAAAAAAAGTCGCATTTTATTTTTTATTTCTTGTCTCTTTCTAAAAAGGAGACATACATGTCCGAAAACTTCGATTTATAACCTCTTTCTCATCATGCTCTCATTTGGGTAAAAAGTCAACAAATGTGTAATAAATATTATTAATCTTACTATCAGCATTATTGTTTTTGTTTTTTGTCTCGAAATTCTTTCATTGGCTTATTATATCTGTTGTGTGGTAGCATGAAGTCACTGTTCATCGTGACCGAGGTTTTAAGCGGACTGTTAGATTATTCGCTCTCATGCAGAAACTGTAATTAAATTCCGCCCCTCATCTTCTTCTTTTGCATCTTCTTCTTTCACGGCTCTCCATAACTTCCTGTCGTTTGAGTTGCCGTATAAACCACAGGTTGGTTCTGTGGATTAAACAGGCGTCGGTAATAGCGTCTTTTTAGCTGCCCTTTTCAGACGGGTTTACACAGAAACGAGTAGTAGTCGGCGATGATTATTATTATGATACTACTTCTACTATTTCAACAACATCATCTTTGGTGTGTATTCCTTAGTCCCTGAAGATTAATTTTTCAATGAAACTCTGATGCCTGAATAAAAGATTTTAAACAACGCTGGAAACTTTTGCACATATTAAACATTCATGACATGTTCCTCTCATGATGTACAACCTTTATGGAAATAGATAGAACTTCTTATTCGTTACTACAAGTCAGAAAATGTAACAACCATTCAGCCAAAAGAAAATTTAGCCAAATTGAATGATCGGATCTACACATTGAAGCAAGAGAGACTAGTCAGTTCTGAACAACCCATGTGACACACACAACGCTATAATTTTATATTCTTCAGTTCTTTTCTTATTCATACCACGTGATAAATCCCACTGGCCTGATAGTCTGCAAGGCTGTATCTGTCGCTTCGTTAACGTTTTTCTCTGACCTATTGCCAATATATTTCGGATGCCTCACCCTCAAAAGAGTAATACGTTTTCTTCTCCTATATCCAAGACGTTTCTGTTTCTCGTTAAATAGGTCTTTTCTGTGTTTCTTGTCTAATATACAGGGAGCGGTTGATTTTTTTTCCTCTTATATCCTTTGTTTTACTACATGAAACTGCGTGCCATTGGTAATTAATTGGCGTGCTACAGTGTGATCACCTCTGGCATAGAACATGGATAACTCAAGAAAAACATTGGAACTCGATTGATCTGGCCTATTCTACTGCAATATTCACTTGACCTTGCACCAACAGATTATTATTTTTTTGGATCGCTGCAAAATACTTTGACTGGAAAAAGCTTTCTCTCATAGAATCCAGATACAACAGTTCGTTGAAAACCTCTTTGGGTAGAGCTGACAGATAAGTGGCAACAAGTCATTGCAAATAATGGTAAACATATAGTTCGATAAAATAATGTTGAATATATAATTAAATAAAATGTAATTGTTCTTCATTTTTTGATAAACGGAAATTATTTATGACTCATCCTAATAAAATCCTTTTTTCATCCGGTCCTTTCGTCGGGCAGTAACTTCAGTCATCAGACTGCGAAACTTAATTGCACAAATGAAATATAACCTGATATTTCAATATACGCAAAATGTTTGGATTTGTTCCATCACTTTTCTTACTGGTTTAATACATACATCGTTGGTGCTTCAAAAGTCTACTTCCCTTTCCACGTTCCACTTGCTATATGGAAGAGCTTGTTTCTCTTCATCGTGAGCATGCCTTTTCTCTACGGATTCTACACCAGAAGAAAGATTTTCTGGTAATAATAAAAATTGCTCGTCGTCATCATTGTTGGCGGAACTCATCGACATTTCATTCTGTGTGAAATGAGTCCTACATTGGATCTAAAAGACGTCCGTAGCCATCGCATGGTAGGGTAGCAGGCTTCAGCGGATGGAGAGATTTTCGAAGGATTTTTTTTTTCGTGGACTGCTCTTCTTCAGTTGGATTAACCGGATCGATTCCCGTCGTCAGCAAGGTGTTTTTGAGCTGTTCGTTGAATCGACAGTCTGGAGCTCGACGTGGTCTCTTGCCAGATACGAGCTCGTAGAAGAATATTTCTTTGGCTAGGCGTATGTCAGGTATTCGGATAAGGCGTCCAGCCCATCAAAGTTGGTGTCGAGTCCTCATGGTTCCTAGGCTCTCAATCTTTGTGCCGAGGAAATCTTCGTTGTTTGTGATCCGGTTCTGCTTCGTGTTGCTTGTATGCCTCTGGAAAAACGATTAATACCATTATTGTCAAATGGATTTTTCCTTTCGAACACGTTTTTAATTTTTTCCATCATGTCATTCAAGACATCATTCTTGTAATTATTTAATTGGTCTCGTATCTTAATATTGCTCTCCTTTTTATGATTTCACCCCAAGCAAGGCAATAAAGCCACTAAGATGCAAGTTATTACTGAGTGTTAGAGAATATGAAAAAAATACTATTAACGTGGGAAAACAATAAAATCCAATGTCCAGTTCCAGGGAGCCGTCTTTTCCAGCAGCACTCCCCATTTCCCCTCAATGTGTAAGGTGAAGGCCAAGTGTAAAGCTGATATTTGAAACGACCCACCCGTACCTGTTCGGGGCCCCACGTAAACTCGACTATATCACATTTCCCTATTTCAACAATTCGTGGGTGGGGGGTTAGAGCTCAGGTAAAACGACTAAGATTTCGAAAAGTAATTCTTAAAATAGGCAGTCCTTCTTCAACGTAGTCCTAGGGTCAAATCATGCTGAAAACACCCGTTTCCGTTCGATCACCGAAATTAAGCAGCAGTTAAGTTAGATGTTGCGAACAACGAGTACTCTAAACCACCTTCTAAAATCCAAAACATGTTCGGCTTAAAATAACCCACTGAGGGTTGATAAACCGTAAAAAAAGAAAAATTAATACCCTACGTAGAAAATTATATCAACACAGTTTTCGTAACTTTATTTCTACCTCTTTTTTCTTGTGTTTTATTAAAGAAAAATATTAAAAGTTATGAAGGGCAGTCATGAAGAAAAGTTCAATTCTGGATTGAAAGTTGAAGAAACACGGGAAATGTTTTTTCTATAAATAATCTGAAGTATTTACAAACAAACTGCGAATAAACAGGCGATGGAAGTTAGACGAATGAACAACTCGTGTCAAATACATGTGAATATTTGCCTGGAGTCGGCTATATTGATGCGAGGGGAAGGATTAATTCGTGTATAATTTGTCAGTCCGTCTAAACAATTTATTGTACCTAAACAATTTGACGAATGACTAGATAAATTCATTTTGGCGCTTCAAAGACTTGCAGACTCCACTTAATGAGACGCTTATTGTTTACTGCCTTTTCTCATTAAACTCGGATTTTTCCTGTTTTTAGACCAACTTTATCATTTTATTCTGCCCGTCTCGTAAAATAATTCTACCTTGCCCGTCTTAAACTTTCCAGTTCATTGTTTTTATTTTATATGTGTTTGATAAAACAAAATGCGACTTTATGCATTTATCGGTTACGCAAGCTGATCTCCCCTTCTTAGTAATGATTTTTTTGCACACATATGTAGCGGGATATGCGTGGATAAAACAAAGAAATAAACGAAACTTCAATACGGCTCTACATGTTTAAATATTTTTTTTATTATTTGAATATTATTTTACTTTCAATTCGGAAGAAATTAATTACAAAGATTCTTTGCGAAACAATTTTATACGAAATATTTTGTGTATCTTCTTTACAGTAAAACCAAATAAATTGCCTTAGTATAGTATAGGCGAAACAGAATGCGTCTACATGTGAGAATGTGTTTGACACGGATTTACTTTGTTTTATGTATGCGTATAAATTGTAGAAGTCAGCAGCTGAAAAAACAGTGAGTTGTCTTAATACTAATATCTGTTGTTGACAAATAACTTAGTCCGTATGTTTTTTTATGTGTCAATATCGCTAAGCATTTTTGTAATTTTATATACTCGAATAAATATGCAAAACTGAGTGTAATTAATTGTGAGGATTTCAGTTTTGTATAACAAACGAACGACCTCTGATCACAGGTTAACTCAAAAACTAACTAGCGAACTAAAAATTGACTACTCTTATAATGAATCATCCAGGAAAAAAACAAAAAATAGATTATTGGTTAATATTGGTTAATAAATATTTTCCCAATTTTTAAGTATACATTGTAAGGAGGGAAAATATTGTTAATCGTATTCTGAAGTGATCCTCCAAAATTTCATAGCAAACAACAAAACCTAATTGTCTGCAATTTCAAAGAATATCACGCGTCTACTATGGCATCGCTGATTGGTTTATATATATGAATATAGAAATTCAAATCTGGAGCTGGTCGTGTACAAAAATAAGTTATTTTTTTAGTTTAAGTATTATAACTTAAATCTATTGCATTTTTCTACAATTCTGTAACGGGACTCCACAGGTGTTCTTTGCGTGTTATTTTAGGCATCCTTCTGTAGAAACAAATCTCCGTTTGCTACAAGTCCCCTCTACACCAGTGAGGAAACTGTCCAGCGCACACTCTCCTATATAGGACGACTGAGGCTTGTGGTCATATCATGTTGTGACACCGGTTCTCGTGCGATCACCGAAGTTAAGCAATGTCGAGTCCGGTCTGTACCTAGATGGATGACCGCCCGAGAATAACAGCTGCTTCGATGGGCTGGTAGTGGAGTGGATAAGGAATCGGAATTGTTAATCTGAGAGCCGAGTCCCAATTCCCGTTGTGTTCGTTATATTCACTTGCGTGCAAATATCCTTAGGAAACATATGAATCCACCTTTTCTCCCTCTAGCTATGAGTTAATTAGTAAGACTTCTATTACTAAAGGAATTATTATTTGGAAAAAAAAATATTATTATGCCAAGAATTCAAACTGTTTAAACATAAGCAATTGAACTTTATGAAAAGTTAAGATAATATTTAATGTTACTACTTCTTATTTATAAAGGGTGTTCCAATAACTTAGATCGCTTTTAAATGTGAATTAAGTTTAAGCGTCTAATGACTTTTTTCTTTTTCTTTGAGATTTAGCAACTTAAGTCTTTGGCAATTTTAACCATGAAAAGATTAACAATCAAACAACGTGTTAGAGTTTCAAGAGTGCAATTGGAAAAATTGTTCGTAAATTCAAACAAACTGGGTCAGCTGAAAATACTGCTGCAGTGCACGAGAACGTGGCCGAAAATTCAGACGCCTCTATTCATCATCGCGCGCAAAAATTGAACCTCTCCTCAGCAAGGTTACATCGTTTCCAATTGCACTCTCGGTTGGCCGTTTATGTTGACCCAAAAATATCGCGAAATGCATTTCCGTTTGAACGTCCATTTTCGTAATAGGCTTTGATAACTTTAACACGTTGTTTGATTGTTAATCTTTCCATGGTTGAAATTGGCAAAGACTTAAGTTGTTAAATCTGAAAGAAAAAGAAAAAAAATCATTAGTCACTTAAAATTAATTCACATTTTATATTGGTCAAATTTATTGGAACACACCTTTTTTTTAATTCTTTTAAAAAATCAATTTTCAGTATCTGTCTATATTTCTGAGATGAGGTATTATGTACACTATTTACATTATTCGGACTATTGTCCTCATCTTTGTCGCCATGTTTATCACAACGTTTCGGCCGTTGTACGCTCTGGCCTTCTTCAGGTGGTTGGAATGTCGAACTGAACCCTTTATTTCGCTCACTGGTGTAGACTGTTCTAGTTCCACGTTCCATATCTAATGGATGTCAGTTATCTCCTGTTAATTCCCGTCTCAAATTTCACCACTGCCTTAACCAGGTATTGAACTCACACTCTTTGGGTATTGTCACTGGCTCTAACTAACGCCTTTATCCACTGTGCCATGTGTCCTTGAGGAATCATGGCGTTGTCAACAGTCATCAATAGTTAGATCCAGTGACAGGACCCAAAGTGTGTAAGATCAATACCTGATTAAAGCAGTGGAGAAAATTCATTTACATCCAAAACTATATGTTTTATTTTTTCCAGTACACGCTATTGATGCAGATACACATGTATAGTTTCTCTGTTATCCGAAAATAGAGCATTATTTTGAAACCTTTGGCGTAAAAAGAAGTCGTATCCATTAATGCATATGGGAAAGAACTTGTAGGCTTCCCAGACAAAATCTAATCCTATGTTAGATTATCGCTACGAATGACTGCAGATAAGTTTGACTTGAGTTTTGTACAGATCCATAGGTTCAGCACAATTTTTCAGGATCTTTAAATTGCCTAAAAGAAATGTTTGCGACTCAGTAGTGAGACATACACCAATTCACGGCAGTCACAACAGACAGGAAATCTAAACCTTCAACACCAAGTCACGCGGGCAGATACTAAAGAATGTTACGTTTGGAACGATCAAAAATGTCTCCATATAAATTATCGATACGTATTACTTAACGACGGGATTCCGTTCCAATAACCTGATCGCTACATGGCCGTTATTTCAGGCATTTTAGTTGTTAGTTTTACATGAACGGTATTTCCGGTTTCTTACTTTCCGACCACCTACAATCTTCAAAAATTTAAATGCAGCTTCAACCGCCATCACTGTCTTCCAGAATCCTGTTCTTTCTAACGTCATCTCATTCTCTTTAGCTCACAGTAACCCCTTAGTGGCATTATCGCCTTGCTTGGGATGAACTGATTAAGTAGAAAGAATACATACATCCGAATTTTAGGGTTAACACACAATTTTGGGCGGAAATTCAGCCTAGTTTTATGGAGACGACATTGTTAGTTTTAATGAGCAATCTTTTCTCGCACCAATGTGGGTAACATGCCTCATAGAGAAATATCCATTTTAGAAACTCGCTCTTTCTAACGTCACGAAAAGCCCACATGTAAATCTGAATTTAGTTAATTTGCACTTTCTGAAGAGTTGGGTATTTATTAGTCTCATTCGGGCTTTTATGCGTGTTTGCTCTCAGAGATATTATATTCTCATGTGTGATGTGTTCCTAAATAATGAACATTAAAATTTACTACGTAATGTTAAATTAATTGGCTGAATGGATGGATTTCTTACTTATCGGATACGTACAAATTTGAAGCAATTTCAACGATTTTTTACCTATTATTTTGTTTGATAATTATTTAAGTTAATTTTATCCTCTGCAGTTAATTTTCACACACACACACACACACACACACACACACACACACACACACATATATATATATATATATGAAGAAATATAGTCTTAATGTGTGCTATATTTATGGGATAAAGTGCTCAATATCAGAGATAGAGCGTGTGTAAATATAAAAGTAGACATGGAAGTCAGCAACTGACGATTGCACTAGCATGAAACAGACTGGCGCCTTTAAGTGCTGACTTCCATGTCCACTTTTATATATATATATATATATATATATATATTTGTCTGTGTCTTGTGTTTTTTTTTCTTTTTATCTATAACTATTTCCTCTTCAATTACTACTTTGGTATTGCATAATGCTACACTGGAAACTTTTATGAGAAGGAAAACAAATTATCTATCTATCTATCTATCTATCTATCTATCTATCTATCTATATATATATATATATATATATATATATATATATATATATATAATTATTTAAAAAAAATATATAATTCCTTCGCGAAAATTTAAGAACCTAAATTTTCGCTTGAGGATAAAACCGGGCTTGATACCTTAATTCAACTTAATTTTAATAATTATATTGACGGTTTCGGCTCTCGTTTTTGAAACATGAGAACTCTTATGTAGCAAATGAATCATTTTTTTTTTAATAATTATAATTTAAGCTCTACTTCTGTATGGAGCACTGTTTTTTATAAATAAAAACAAATATGCTAAAGAACTCCGGATTATTTACCTAACGTGTTCTTTCTCATTTTTCTAGATACCTACACACACACACACACACACATATATATATATATATATATTTGTAAATCTTTTTACGGCTTGCTGCTTCATAGTAATAAGTTTATTTGTGTTTCTTTTTTTTTCTTTCTTTATTTCTTTTACTTGAAAGCCTTTTCTTATTAACGGTTGGTGATTTAAATTTTCTCTTTCGTTCCTACAAATTTGATTTCCTTTCCGCTTGTGTTGTGTATTTTCTCTGAACAAAATTTTCTTTCTCTTTTTCAGGTAAGTAAAAATACAAATTTCTCTTTGAAGACAATGAACGTGTTTGGTTTTTTTTTCTCCTGGCCGCCTACTCTGTTGGTTCAGAATGCCGTCTCAGGTACAGTAACAAATAATTAATATTCTTTCCGTCTCAAAATTGTTTTCGCGAATAGAGTTTTATATTAAATGACAAGAAAAGAGAAGAAAAAGAATCCCAAATAAAAAGAACCAGAGTGGAATGCACAATATATACAAAGGAGAAAAGACATAGAAAATAGAGATATAGATAAAAGGTTAAAGACGGTATGTTGCTTTACGGCTAAGATTACACCAACAATTGTCGTTCTCTATCAGATCCAAAGAAAAAAAAGTACGGAAGATGAAAAGAGAGAGATGAAGAAATTCATATATATATATAAGTCTCAAAATGTGTGTGTGCATGTATGTATGTGTGTGTGATCGGATGTTGTTTATGCGTTTCCACAGTTTTCATCTGATTTCGATGAATTTTTTTTTGTTTGATAGATAATTCTTCAGTGCTAGTTTTGCGTCCAAATTGTTGGTGACAATGGCTCTCTACTACTTCCTGTCCATTATAACTCTCAGCAACTTTTTACTATTTACTATTTGTTCTTGGATATATATCTTTCATAAAAACTTTAATGAAAATAGTTTAAATTATTACAATAATATCTCTATATTTATAATTCTCAAAATGTGTGTGTGTGTGTGTGTGTGTGTTCGGATGTTGTTTATGCGTTTCCACAGTTTTCATCCGAACGCTTCTGCGCGCGAGGCTGAAAATGATGATCAAAGGACTCAACGGCTGAGGAGAAACGCCTTTTCAACTGCTGCTGCGCGTGAGGCTGAAACAAGAATGAGAACACAAAAACGGCCCTTTTCAGGCTCCACCCCAATCAAATTGTTAACCCCCCTATTTAGGGATGTGCTTTAGTGGCACCTATTGTTTTAAATTTAAACAGATTTTTAGTTGTACAGAACTTGAGTATTGCTTTAAAACTTTTAAGTTTAACATTACAAGGAATAATAAGGGATAAAAAAATAAAAGGAAAGAAAAAGAACCGGTTTCGCGCCCGCTCATCAAAGTTTGTTTTTTTTTTATCGGGAGAATTTAAAGTAAAATATAATAAATATGAGATAAGAATTAGTGAAATAGTCAATATATATATATATTTAAATAAAAACAGGCCACTTTAAGGTTCCATATAATAAATTATTTCACCACAGCCCTTTTAAAGGACAGCGGATCATCAGATTTTATTTCCAAAGGTTGAAAATTATTTATTTAAATATTCTAACAAAAATATGTTATAAAATCACTACAAAAATAGTCATTTTGTTTCGACACTTCTAGTGTCTTATCAAGTGATGATGTTGAATGTTATATATATATATATATATATATATATATATATATATAACGCTCTATCCCGACAAGCTTCATCACAAATTTAACAATATAGATAGTATTAATATATAACCCCACAAATCAGGACATAGCCATATTTCTCACCCACACAAGACAGACATGCTTGCGGAGGTGTTGAGGCCTCACACTTATACACACACCCACACGAATTTAGACACTTACACACATCATACTCACTCACTCCCTAATGAGCCAAATGATAAAACACACCCACACTAATATACACACTTACACACATCATACTCACTCCCTAAGAACCAAATAACACACACACACTTAACAGAGACACATCCCCTTTCCAGGAACCAATAGAACTGTCAAAATGACGAAGGGAATTCAGAGCAGCTTGAATTCATCCAGCTCTTATCTTAAAAAACAACTTAAAAGAGACTGTTTGACCAACACAAGGTCTGACCAAAATTCAGGTTAAAAAAATAAAAAAACAAATGAAAACTACAGACAAAAGTTCATTTTCTCCATCAAGACATTCATTTCTGTAGTTCACTTCTACTAGCAAGCAGATTTTTCTTTCTCCTGATGATGGGCATGTTGGCCGAAACTCGTCGAGAAATCTAACTGAAATAATAAAAACGAAAGAATATTAATATACAACCCAGTGTGTCTGAAGATGTTAATTTTTTAATATTTTTATTATTAAATGCATACATACATAAATACACACACACACACACACATATATATATATATATATATATATATATATATATATATATATATACACACACTGGACTCTCCCGTTGGTTTCGACATATGAGGGCCAAGCAGCTCAGTTCTTAGAACCAACAGCCAGACATTTGATTATAGTGGGAAAGGCTTGTGTCGAACCAACGACATTTTTGGGAACTGATGCACAGGATGCTACAAGGTCCGCAAACGACCCTTCACAGGTTTAGAATTAAGAGTTGTCGTTCTCCTAGTCCGGTTGCCACCCAAGGCTATAGAACGCATCCTGTTCTGCTATTTACCCATAGCTGCGGGAGAAGTGGTGGATTCATACTTTTTCCAAGGGTAGTAGCACATGTGAATGTTATATATATATATATATAACATTCACATGTGCTACTACCCTTGGAAAAAGTATGAATCCACCACTTCTCCCGCAGCTATGGGTAAATAGCAGAACAGGATGCGTTCTATAGCCTTGGGTGGCAACCGGACTAGGAGAACGACAACTCTTAATTCTAAACCTGTGAAGGGTCGTTTGCGGACCTTGTAGCATCCTGTGCATCAGTTCCCAAAAATGTCGTTGGTTCGACACAAGCCTTTCCCACTATAATCAAATGTCTGGCTGTTGGTTCTAAGAACTGAGCTGCTTGGCCCTCATATGTCGAAACCAACGGGAGAGTCCAGTGTGTATATATATATATATATATAGAGAGAGAGAGAGAGAGAGACAGAGACAGAGACAGAGAGGAGGAGGTTAAGACAAAAATGCTGCCATTTCGGTTGAAATGGCTCCAACGGTTTGTGTTCAATCCTGGTTGACACACTAGATTTTCCAATTTTTTTTTTTAAGTCTGATATCCCGCACCCACTTTCGGCATAAAACAAAAACAAAAAAGAATTTGTAGCATTTTAACATTCTGAGATAAACCCTGTAAATATCTTTAGAGTAAGGCACAAGGAAACTAGCAGACAAATAATAATAAAAAAAAGTTGTTTAAAATGATGAAGGAATGTAATAAAAAATGGCTGAACGAATGTCGAATTAAAAAAAAACAAAAAAAAACGGAAAGAAATTTACGAAAACCTGAAAAGAAAAGAGATCAGCTTCTGTTTTTTATCGGAAGCCAAGATCCCCAACATCTGCTTTCAAACAGGAACAAAAACAATGTCTCAATACGTCGCTTAGCGTGTATTTTGTAGTTGTTAATTAATTTAGAAACGAGAAACACCGACAAAGCACGCACTTTTATGGATTAAAGTATATGTATCCGAGAAAAACATATTAGCATGAAAATACCGTCAGTAAAGACAATTTAAAAAACAGCTTGTTACGAAATGCTACGATATTTTAAAATGGCTCGGTTTAAAAAATCGTTGATTTTGTTTTTCATTGTTATATCTATTGCTATCAACTTAAATTCAAAAGATGGATACTTTGGACACTTTGGTTGGTACTTCTTTAGACATGTGTAGTTTGAAGTTCACTTTGGTTGGTTCTTATTTTGAGAAGTCTTTTCTTTAACCGGAATTATTATTTGGACTATGCTCTGTTAATGTTGCTTATACATCATTTCTTTAAAGTATTGGCTGTGTGTTGAATTCTCGAATGCATATAAACAGTTTTATAACTTATCAAGGACAGCCTTATCAGGTACCACTATCACCCCGGGTCAGAATGATGCTGGGAATAATGACAATGAAGGGGTGACTCCACACTCCCCAAGTCCCGCGGGGGGGGCTCATCACTGGATTTAGTTTAAATTCTTAACCAAGACAACTGGTGTATGAATAGATGCAGTTTAAAGTCGTACCCAGGACTCGACTGAAGTATAAATCGACATGCATGGAGTTTAAAGTTTTACTCAGGGCAGGAAGAGTCAGGACTTTATAGATGAATTATAGGTAGAATCCTTGATTCGAAAGTAATGATAAACGGGAAAAACTGTATGTCGCTGATAATACCGGTTGAGTTTTCCCTCTATGAACAGCAGGTATTGCATTATTACACGTGATCCTTTGCATTTTGTAGTATTTTAGTATTTTAAATCTGACACTTGAGTTCTGAAGTAATTTCTTTTTAAACCCTGTACCCATTCAAGTGGCATTTTACGTGCATGTATGCACATGTTAAATCTTTATTTACCCTTAATTATCATTACCACTACCATGTATACAGTTTAATGTCTTGATAGTGGACAAAATTGACCCAGATAAAATTAGTCTGTATGTGGCTGTAATTCAGACATTCTTAGGGCCAAGTCGGCCAGGACTGAGATGCCCAATAAGTGGTTGGAAAGTGACCAAGAAATGGATGCAGTTTATAGTTTTACCCAGGTAGAATTAATGTATGAATGGTAATGGATTTAATTTAAAGTCTTATCCAGGAAAAGACTTAATTATAAATGGACATGGGTGTAGTTTAAAGTCTTATCCAGGACTGGGATGAAATATAAGGGGACATATGTTTAGTTTAAAGTCTTACCAAGGGCAGCATTGTATGAATCAAGATGACTGAACGGACAGATGGATGGATGCAGTTTAAAGTCTTACCCTGCACTAGACTGAATTATAAATGTTTGGACGGTCGAATGGATGCAGTTTAAATCTTACCCATGACAGTACTGAAGAAATGGATACAGTTTAAATTCTTACCAAGGACTAAAGTGTTCGTAATGTGTCAAAGAAAGTTCCATTGTAAACAGATGTTGTATGTAATGATTCTCATAAGATGCATCTCCTCTCACTAGGAGTACGGAATGTACATTTCCATCATTACCACAGAAAAGTTCAGTCACCCTGTCAAGTTTCCAGAATGGTCTGGATTTTGCAGGATATTTAATTAACACTATATCCTCTACTTATATTTTATTCTTAAAATCTATATCATGTAGATCCTTGCAACTTTCTTTTAGACTCAAGAGATATTCTTCATTCCATAACTCTTTAAAGTTACTTAACATTTTCTTCATTTCAGTGAGAGCATCAAATAACTGAGATCTGGAATTAAGTTCATTTTCAGGAGATCCCCCAGAATCAGTTTTCACAGAAATTTCTCCATTAACATTAGGATGTAACAGTTCACTATTAGACGTACTCAGATAATTTAGAGGTCTGGAGTTTATTTGAAGGCCCGTTTGTGAGGAATCCAAATATATTTTGAAAAGTCTTGTGGGGAGACTTCAATTCTTTCTATGATTCCTTCGGTCGCTTGTTGCTGAAATATATCGTTATAAGCAGTAACCATTCCTCCTAAAGAATGCATAGTTTTATCCAGCACTTTCAAGGCATCTTGATAATTAGATGGCACTGATTTGATCCTGTCTTTGTGCCCAGGTAATTCCACTGAATATCAGTTGTCTTTGAACTCTATCGTTTTTTTTGTTGTTTTTTTTTTTTTTCGAATTTATTTTGTTCTTGTAATCACTGATGTGTTCATCTTCATCGAAGGATGAGGCGCATGAATCCACAGCAACCATTTTCTTTAAGTTCCTTTCGACGTTAGATAATTCAAAGGCATCTGGAAATATTCTAGGGTAGATGAACTTTGGTTCCAGTACAAATTCTCCTTCTTGCTTGGGACATGAAGTATGTCCAAAATTATAGTATGGTAGCTGTGGTGAACGTTAGAAACCTCAGGTACACCTCCCTCTGAGGTGACTACGTATTGCATAAAATTTTCATGGCGTCCCATTAGAGCTAATGGCGAAATTCTGTAATGCCGCACCATTATTTTCCTTTTCATCGGAATTACTTTTAATATCCTTTTCATATATACGCAAGGACTTCTAATTCTTATTTAGTGTGCGGATGACTTCATTATAATTCTAAAATACAACCTTTAAGTAAAGTAAACTGCTACCCACCCCGTGAATGATTTCCTGTCTTAAATCATGAGGTACCTTATCAGATATGATGTGGCTTAAAATCTTTACTCCAGAGGAGTCTTCCTAAAAAAAATCCATATCATATAAGGTTCAAAACTTGGACAAATAAGCCCTCACTTCGGGAAGATAATGTTTAACAGTCACAAAATCCGGATGGTATTTAGGAGAACTCGTTATTATTTGTTTGAAGATCTCATGAAGCATAAAAGGCACATCAAAAATTATTTCGTTAGCCAACTTATAGCCACTATAGTAACTGTCATATTCTAAGGTAAAATAAGATATTAGCGGTGGAGCATAAGCAGCTAAATAAATCTTTATGATGGCCAGCTTTGTTAGAAGAGATGGAATTTGTGAAATTATTAAACTGCGCCATAAAATTCTTAAATTCAAATTTAGATGGATTAATGCCGCTTAAAGTAGCACACTGTAATTTGGAAGTTGAGATCGTTGAATGGCTGTTGGTTGAAGAACTAGCTTCGCTGCCTTGGGAAATACTTGTTTCTCGAAGTGATTCCTCAGTATCAGCAAGCCGATTACTGGCACTGCCTTGATAACCAAATTTGTTCATTTGTTCAGTCATAAAACCACTTCCATTCAAATCCAAGTTAGCTTTGATATAAATCCCATTAGTTTTACCATCCAAAGCTCGAATCTCTTCCAGAAGATCATTGGTGATGGCTTCTTTCTCTTTAAAATATATTCCTTTAAGTTCTTATCTTGCTCTCGCAATTGCAAACTTAAATCGATATCAGTTTTTAAATTATTTTTAGCCTCAATAAGAGCTTTAGGTCCTTTTTAACGCCTTAAATTTATCCATCTTAAAATAGACAATGAATATGTTTTTTAACTTCACTTGTCCGGAATTTTTTTTTTTTTGACTCCACTTATCCGGAATTATTTTACTGAACGGTGAAGATAGGTAAAACATTTTATATATATATATATATATATATATATATATATATATATATTTCGACACACACTGAATGGTGAAGGCAAAAATTATTTTTTACTTATATATTTGGACACACGAGTTCATAATAACTTCACTGAATGGTGAAAGCAAAATTATTTTAATTATATGTTTTCGGACACAAGTGTCCAGCATCAATCACACTTAACTCAGAAGGCAAAAAATTACATTTATATATTTTTTGGAGACACGTGTCTATAATAACCTCACTGAATTTTGAAGGCAAAAATTATCTTTATATATATATTTTTTTCTTCAAGTATAAAAACAGTAGATTATTTTGGAGATATCTTCTATCGTATAAAAGGACGTCTATTAAATATTATCTTTCCCGACGTTTTTATGGTAAAATTTATCTCGATTTTTTTAACAAAATGCTCTGTCACCATGCCAACAAAATTGCTTTATGGGTTCGGAATATATATATATATATATATATATATATATATATATATAGCAGATGCATTTTTGCTTTGCAAAATTGCGTATATGTTGGACAAAACTGTTTACTTGCAAATACGTTTTTAGCAAAATGTGAGAAATTTAACGACACTCACCCGCCCAGAGACGTGGCTTGGTGAACAAAGTGAGACAATTGAACATTGTAAAAACATACTTTATACAAAAAACATAATGCATAACGAGGAAAAGAAGAGAGGATTGCTAAAAACGTATTCTTTTAGCGGTTAAATGTCAAATCATCGAGGAAGAAAACCAAATGCATATCTGTTTGAAATAAACGATACACTTATCTGAATGAAGTTCATATTCTGCCTCTATTAGCTGCATTGTCTTCGCATTATTCAGGTTAGCTTGTGGTTTATAAAAGCTGTATAAAAAACAACACAAATCAAAATTTGTTAAAATGCTTCTGCTTATGTTTGGAAAAGAAACCCAGTCGAATTCCATCTCTGCTTGTGCAGTGTATCGGCTTACGGCCACATCATGTCGAAACACCGGTTGCCGTACGATCACCGAAATTAAGCCTGGTCAGTACCTGGATGGGTGACCGCTTGGGAATACCAGAAGCAGTAAGCTTGGATGCGCGGGTAGTGTCGGAACTGTCAATCGGAGAGCCGAGTTCCAGTCCCAATTGGGTTCGTTATATTAACTCGCGCGCAAATGCCCTTGGGTAAGGCACGAATCCAACTTTCCCTTCCAGGTTTTGGGTTAATTAGTAAAACTTGTATCACTAAACGATTATTATCTCCAAAAACTTCTTACAGTCTAAAAATATTTTCTGGCTTTAAATAACTTGCAATGGGTTGATAAGCCGTAAAAATCGAATCAATCAATCAATTATGTAATATGATATTCAGACCTCGAAATAGAAGTGGTCTGACTCGAATCCATCAGGAAGCTTTGATTTAAGAAGAGTTGATCTGTGGTAACCCCAATACCTATTAGGTTCACCCAAAGAGATTCCAAAGTAAGTTTTATACTGAAGTGTCACCTCAGAAATGTCAAATGACTAAGATGCCTCGAGAGTTGAAGGTTTCTTCACGGTTACCAAGTGCAAACTCTTGCCTCCTAGGGTCTCTGTAGGGAAAACATTCATAAATAAGGAAGTGAAACCAGCAGAACTTAGAATATACATAAACAAACAACCGGTTAATAAGTCGTTATATAAACGTCCAACCAACGGAATTCATAATCCCTCGCATCCTCTCGAGATGATTGAACGTTCCAAGAAATATACGAATCAACATGATCTCGTTCCAACTGATATTAATTTGATAAAGTCCAGAAGTAAACAAACAATTCTTTTACGTATGAAAAAATTCAATCTCGTGACTGACATAAAATTTTACAGGTATGACATTTGGAAAAGTAATTTAGTTAAATGTGTCTTTTTTTAGGCGCCTTTTCCTAAAGCAATCGCTCATTAAAATGAATTCAGTGTTGTCGAATGTAAAACAATTAACTGTGAAGAATACGAAGTAGCAAAATAAAAAAAGAAAGAAGAGTTGAAATCTGTTTTTCGCATAAACTAAACAAAAAACAACAAACGCCTCTGTAATATTTACAAGTCATTTTCTATAATTATAATACATCGGCCATTTCTTTGACCTTTGGCCAAATTTCTGTCAATTATCGTAACCTGCCAAATATGGTAACTATAATTCTTCCTCAAGATGTCAAACGCTGTATGTATGTATATATATATATATAATATATATCCATCCGAAAATAATATAAATTCTAACGTTCACAGCATTAATTCAAAAGAGAGCTCAAGACCAACAGTAATAATTATTTATTATAATTTTTGCATACGGACAAAAACAACTTACTACAAAGATGCATTCTTGTTACGATGCGGCTGCATCTTGACAGTTGAGAACGAAGTAAGAATGTTGTTTTTGTCAGTATGTAAAAATTACATACATATATACAGAAGAATCTCTGACAACCGGACTAAGAAGGCCTTCCGGTTATGAGGAATTGGTTACAAATTCTGGATATGTGGGGTTATATTCAGATTAAAATAAAAGAACCGAAATCAGGTTTAACATTTATTTTCAATGTTTTATAGTATACAAAATGAGTGAAATATAACGGAATTGATTTTAAGGAAAAGGAAATAAATTATATAATGTTAATGAAAATTCATTAAATTAATTATGCCACGTATGCAAAATAAAGAATGTAACGAAGACTTTTTAATCGCTGTTGCATGATGATTCTTTCTCATCTAATGTCATTCTCAACTTTTCCGCATTTCGTTTTGCTTTTGTTCTTGACATTTATTTAATCGAAAGACACTTTTTAACTTTGCGTGAGCTATTGCAATCGTCATAGTTAAATGTTTGGCTTTCTTTCTATAAAACTGACAACCTTTTCAATACCAGTCCAGGTTTCATCACAATCATGTTTTTTTTTATTACCTTGCTCATTGGGACAGTGTGAACACTGGAGAATAGTTTCTTTGGAAGATATTATATCATACAATTTTGACCTTCCTATGTTGAACTCAGCTATTAGTTACAATGAACTTTCAGCAGCGTCTAATCTGTTTAAAATTTTCACTTTTTGCAGTAACTCCAAAGTTGTTTCTTTCCACTTATTCTAATCATCTTCTGCACCAATACAAGGTATTACAGTGAAAACAATTATTCAAAGTAAATTTCCCTAAAAACAGAAATTTCAGATATCACCCAAATAGTTGAAATATACACATCAGAATCATGGCCGGATATGCGGGATTCCGGATATGAGACACTCTAATACATATATATATATATATATATATATATATATATATATATATATATATATATATATATATATATATACTTAGTACTTCCCATACTTAATACTTCTCGTTTTCACTCTCGCGTGGTCATGTGTGACGCCACGAGCTGCGACGCGATTTTTGCTTCCGCGTCTCGTATACACGAGTTTGTCGTTGCTTTGAAATTTTTCATGCAACAAAAACAGACTATCATTATTGTTTCGTCCGTGTATTGGTTGATATATTGAAATGTAAATGTCATCTTTGATAATGGCTTATGTAAGCCGAAAGCTTCGATTGGATTTAAACATGTATCAATATGGTGATTTCCTTTCGTCTTTCAATGATAATGTTTTTAAGCTTATCAGACAATATGAAAGGAACTTACTTAAAATAAATAGAAAAAAACTTGTCTATATTATTTAATGAAACATGCATCAATGAAAAATTGCTGCCTAAATATACACAATATATATATCCAGATAAAATGAAAACAAATGGAGCATAATTCCACTGTCCGTAACATTTAATTTAAAAGAAGGCTCAATACCAAGTAGAGCTAAATATTATTTATTTTAGGATATTAAATCAAAACACAATTATGTTTCAACACTACAGATGTTTTGTTTCACTAAAATTCTACACAGTAAATTCAAATTATATACTTGTAAAATATATTTGTTTCATTAATATTTTTCTTGCGATAACTTCCGCTTGCAATGGTATAAATACAATAAGAATTTTTATATCCTAATTATTCCACTAAGACGTTTACAAGACACAGGTTCTACTGATCATATAAAGGATATAATAAAGTTTTTATAGACTCGTGTTCTTTTTTCCTATTATTTTTGTTTAATTGTAATCATGGTTTGTTTAAACAAATTATTACCTCATAAATATAGCCTTAGCTGTAGCATTTACTAATAATTTTACTAATTACTAATTTTTTCTTGATTTGCCCTGCTGAAATTGGGGTGCGTCTTATACACCGTCAAATACGATACATAATTCAGTTACGATACTATGCACAATAGCATCTTGATTCTAAAATACACAGTGACTTAAAAGCAAGTAAGATATTTTTAACAGTGATTGTCTTTTTAACAAAAGAAGCTGTATTGAGTTTGCTCGCCCTTAAATGTTGTGTGTTCGTCATTAAGCGTCCAAGCTGAACACTAAGGATTAGTCTGCTTAATATAATTACGGTTACACCTGGCAGGTGGGCAAATAAAATTATTCAAGTGAAATAAAAAGAACAAAAAACAGAAAAAAAAAAAGAAACCAATAAAAACATCGGTAACTTTATAGAAAATGAACAGAGGAATTAAATCGATCTCTTTGGAGCAAACAAACAAACAAACAAACGATAAAAATCACGGAATCGATTTCTTTTTTCCTGGTTAAGAACTACAGTATTGAAAATGGAAACACCTGTTAAAGAAAAAGAAAACCTAGATTAAACGATGACAAAGAAATGGAAACTTCTCCCACAAGAGCCTTGCCGGTGAAAGGTCAGTCGACTAGAATTAAAACCGACGACCGGATTCTTATAAATATCATACTTTCCTGATTCTTATTAAAGCAATCGGAAGCGGAGGAAACTTCGTTTCTCGTCTAATCATCTTGTTAGGATCTTGAATACGTCGCAGCAGCTTGCGACTTTCTGTACACTGGGTGGTTTAGGTATTAAATATCTGCAGACCAATTAAATAATACTTAAAACGTTAGTCCCCCAAAAGACCGGCTTCTCGGAAATAACACAACCCCCAGGCTGCTCACATTGTATTAGTTAAGTTTACAGAAATACCATTGGTATCCTGCTGTACAGAGAATAATGTTCGGACTTTGATGTCTTCTAATCATACTGATACGCTGAACATTACTCTTGTGTGATTAACCCTTTGATGGCCGCCATTCTGTTTGATGCGCGCCCTGTGATGTCGGCACAGAGAATCCGGTAACACAACGGGATAAATTTTAATGCCATGTTCCCGACTGAATAGTTATTTATGTCTGGATTTAGTAATGTGTAAAAACCAACGAAGAAAAAAACTTTAGGTTGATAGATTTCCATCATTGCTTTTTTTTTCTTTTTTTAAAACGGATTTTTCTATTAATATTAGTTTGTAGCATCATTATTCAGTCATTAAGTGATTGCCCTGGCTTCTATAACCTTCTACTACCTATCAGGCTATTTATGTGTTCTATCTGAAAGGAACTGGTTCAATTAATTATATATGTATATGTTTTTTATATCTTCAAACTTGCTAAAACCGCTGCCATAGTCAAGACATTTGGTCTAGGGCTAAAAAATAACCGTCTGAAAAAGAATACGCCGATTATGAAATAACTTTACGTTGCTACTCTGTAAATATTTACTGCGTCGCATTTGCAACATGACGATGGGCTTTGTCCTTCATCAGAATCATGAGTCAACTTCCTTGACAAATGAAAACTTATTTTGTAACGAATGATTCAAACAATCCATTTTCTGAATGTAACGTTACGCTTTTTAAGAGTTTGTCTACAAAGCAGATTTTCCTAATAAAGATGTACATTTTGGATCTCACCAAAAAAGTTTTCTGTTGTTTTTTTTAATCTGTATTACCCCATCCAAGGCAGTAAAGCCACTCAGACACAAGGGGTTTACAGGGTGTGGAACAATTAGGAGCAGAGACATTGCTAATGATTTGGAAGGGAAATGAGTAATCAGGAAGAGAGTATAATTGCATTTAAATTTTTGCAGATTAAAGTTGGCTGGAAAGCATGGTGCCGGAAGGAAGTTCCACCAGCGAAATTGCGAGAAAAGAGACTGTTAACATAGAACTCACGGTAATATCTAGCCAGCTCAAATGCAAATTGATGAAATCTTGACGCAAGTCGAGTACTGCGCTTAAATTCAAAAGTGTAGGTACCATAGCGAAGAGCTCATCTGAACAATTACGATGAAAATATTTATAGGAAAGACACGGAGAGGCAACCTTAGAGTAAGAAAGTGACTGAAGCCGTGCCGCCAGATCAGGACCAATAATATTGCTGATTCTTCTTTGGATCTTATCAAGGAGTTCAAGGTGTATAGCAAGCACACCGGACTATATGTGGCAGCAATATTATAAGCATAGACGAATGATAGACATAGATATGTAAAACAAATTCTGGAGAGAAAAATTAATTTTACCTGCACTTCCCGCTTAGTCAGCGGTAGTTAAAGCTTCTCGCAATGATTGTCTTCATTTTCTCTTTTCATAATAAATCCAGTTTTCATAGTTGATGGGTAAGGGCCCTGAATATATATATATATTTTTAAATTAGATCTTCCAAGAGTCCTCGGTGAATCATAGACTTGAAAAAAAGATTAATCACGGACAGAAAGCGAACGATGAAGAAAGATTAACACGGATTAAGATCCACGTGTCTTTATGGAAGGGTGGATATGATGACCGTAAGTGGGATACCTAGAATCTCTCGGAGAACGTGGCTCAAACGAGATTACGATATAAATAAATAAATAGATAAATAAATAAAATAACGCCAGACAGTGACTATCTTCTCCAAAAATGATTATTTTTCTATCTCAAGTAAGACAAGCGATTAAATACCGACTGATATTCAAGTGGAAGCCATTTCATTCACTTCAGAAATTTCAT
Organism: Acanthosepion esculentum; assembly: GCA_964036315.1. Classification (NCBI taxonomy): domain Eukaryota; kingdom Metazoa; phylum Mollusca; class Cephalopoda; order Sepiida; family Sepiidae; genus Acanthosepion; species Acanthosepion esculentum. The sequence continues at coordinate 95,185,906 of OZ038490.1, read as the reverse complement.
TCAAAACGAAATAATTCAGTTAGTTGGCTGATAGCATCAGCAATAAAAAGCTAAGAAAACTTCAAAGACGCCTCTAAAATATTCTGGACATTATGTTTACGATCGAATACGGAATTTTTGACATCAACTTGAAGGTGGCATAATAATGAGTATTCAGCTAAATCTATAAAACAAAACAGATGTTGCCTTGCGGAACACAAAAAAATAGAATTTAAAGAAATTTGAAGTGTGAACAAAAGAGTCTACTCATAGTAAACAAAGATAAACAGGAAGCATCAGGTTGCTATCCACAGCCTCGGATGTTTAACGTATACCTCAGGCTCCTTCTTTCTTTTTATGTGCCGAGTCCCTTCAGGACGTAGGCGATCATGGCTCTCCACTTTCCCCCGTCCCTTATAGCTCTCAATAACTTTTGTCTGATTGGTAGTTCCCCACAGGCCGTGTTCTGTCATCCACTTGCTTAATCCCGCTAGGTATGTCATGCGTTGCTTTCCCTTGTCTCTCTTTCCATCTATTCGACCTGTGAGTATCAGATTCTCCAAGCCCTCCTTTCTTATTACCTGTCCCACAAATTTCAGCTGCCTCTTCCTAATGTTTCCTCCTTGTTTGCATCCTCTCCAAAACCTCATCGTTGCTCACACGCTCGGTTCGTGATATTCTTAGCATCCTTCTGTAGAACCATAACTCCGTTGCCTCGAGTCTGTTCTTCATCTTTGAGGAGACTGTCGAACATTCGCTGTCGTAAAGGATGACAGGTGTCACGTAGCGGCTCAGTGCTTTTTTCTTTGTTACCAAAGAGATCCCCCTGTCTCGTAATACTCTGCCTAGCTTTTGGAATGCGCCCTTGGCCATCCCAATACGTCCTCGGATGTCAGCATCGCACTTACCGTCTTCCGTCCTTACTGATCGTAAAAGATAGGTCTTTTGTGGACTTCTCAAGGAGACGACTGGCTGGATTTTATGACGTCAGTGATGGAACATTTCGGGGATAGTACCTAAATCCCTAGTAAATGTGGGGATCACATTCGTATCCCTAAAATTATTGATCCTTTTTATATCCCTAATACCAGCTTCTAAAATTTATTCACTTTTTTCTTTTGCAACAAATCGAATATCAAAATTTGAGTTCCAAATAACTGGTTCTCATCAAATGAACATCAAGTGACTACGCACAAGTTCAAATGTCCTGTTCAAAGCTTAGGATCCTTGATGTTTCTATTAAATAAGCCTTTTGCAGTGTTCTGAAGTAGATGTTTTTACTGATATCATGACGGCAATTATGGAACACTTGATCTATCGTTCACAAAGCCCTTTAAGCCTAGGGATCACAATCACCTCTTTACAGTTATTATTATTATTATTATTATTATTAATCCCTTTCATTTCAGCTTCAAATATGTAAAATTGACAGTTCTATGTTGCTGAATGTCAAGATGTTCAGCACATATCTAATGTCATAAAATTGACCGTAACTCAAGAACATTTTTCTAAACTATGCAGAATCAATATGGAAAGCCATCTTGAACGGAAACCATAAAAATAACATTACCTGACCAATCAGAATAAACTAAGCCATATTTTTGGCCAATAAATACAAGGAAACCAAATTCCAAATGTAATCGTATCACGAACCTCTAGAAGCCTATAATCATTTCTGATTTGATTTAGTCGGCATTTGAACACAAGCATAACTCTATATTACTGATAAGTTTTTTTTTTAATGTCATTTCCTTTTAGGACGTAGACGATCAAAGATATCCGCATATTTCTTTTCTTTATTATCTGTGCATTACCATGATTGCTTGGGTAATATAGTTGAATAGTTTCAGCGTTTTTCTTCTCTTCGACTGATTGCCAGCCATGGATAGATAGCACTGTTGACTCTGCTATTTAATCCATAGCTTGGAGGAGATAGGTTCATGACTGTTCCAGTGGTATTTGAGCAAATGTGAACGAGGAATACTAGGCTGGGATTTAAACTCGATGATTTCACTTTCGGCGCCGATATCCCTTACACTACACTACTACTTCTCACAATACATAATTTTTTTTATCATATAGACAAAACAGTTTAGCTTGTAAATTTTATGTCTTGATTAAACTGAAAATCTGTTTCCAGTAAGTCTTTTAATACCATGTTTTCTGTTCCATATGCCAAACATTTTCGCGACACGGACGAGAGCAAATTTTATTTTTTTAATATATTTTGATCATAAAAACTTATAAGTTTCATGCATCTAGCGATCGTCAGGGGCGGGGAGAATTAATTATATATATTATACATTACATAAAAGATTTTCACCTGACGACTGATAGCCACATAAGACTCGGAATTATAGACGTGCATGGAGAAACATTAGTCATTTAGTTATTTGATTGAGAATGTATGCCAGTGATTCCAAAACTGTCCGGGGCACCTCACAGACGAGGCGGAAGAGGATAGCAGGTGAGGTAAAATGATCGAAAGACATTCCAAGATTTAGAAACAGTTTCAAATAATTCATATAAGTATTTCAAAATTTAAAATATTATTATGGATGACTTGTAATTGCATGCATGAGTCCCAGTATAAATAGTTAAAAATAATTACTGACCGATTTTATCATTGTGATATTTTTGCAATATATAAAGTATATATTACTAGTTACTATATTCTTAATATAGTAACTAGGCTCAGCAAATTGGAGGAGAGAGTTATCAATGATAATGTTCTGACTTTGAATCCGCGGTTATCTCCCTTTAAATATCTCTTCTTTTTTTCTTCTTTTTTTTGTACTTTTTATCACATAAAATTTGGTGAGGTGTGAGCAAATTTTCATTTCGAAAATGCGTCTCAGAGAAAAATGTTTTGGAACCATTGACGTATACTGTGTCTTTTGGCACTAGTTCTTTTACCGTTGTGTTTCTACATTTCTTGCTTATTTCATAGTACATATATATATATATATATATATATAATGTGGTGTGTGTGTAGCATTACTACGGTTAAAAATCCTCTTGTTTTTGCATTCCTTTCAAAGACGCTTGCAGGCGATAGCATATTCTTCATCCGTTGCCTTCTACTATGAAGAGAGGACGGCAAAAAAGAACAACTCCAAAAGCATTCCTTTATACATTCGCCTAACTACAGTATCGCACAATCACGCTATTGCTGACTGAGTCTAAATATACTCAATAATTTTTTTACTGTTATAAATGGGGAACTTTAAAATATTAAATTGCAGTTAATTCTACTTCACAGAGTCAAATGTATTATTGATTAGAACCACGGTAGAAGCCGTAACAATAGCACAAAATGCAAGCCACTTTGAGATTAAATGCTAGTAAATAACCTGGATTAAAATCGTTGTCGATAAAGAGTAGAATTGATGGCAAATCAAATAGTTAGGTGCAGACAAGAAACGATTTTATACATGAAATTGTTTTAAATATAAAAACCTTTCGAGAAATTGGGTTGATGAAACCGTCAATGATTGTTCGCCGAAAACCATAGTGACCAAATGATGGCTTTCTTCAACAACTGATCATGCCACATTATGCGTTATCTTCAAAAGTGTTTTGAATGATTCATTTATTTTTTACGGTCTATCAACCCTTTCTAGGTTATTTAAAGCGAAAATATTAAGAATATTTTTTTGAGAATAAATATTGCGTTAACAATTTTGGGGGAATAGTGATATTTCCTGATAAAAGTCCTATTATTTAACTCATAGCTAGAGAGAAGAGATGGATTCATACCCTTCCCAAGGGTATTAGTGCGTAAGTGAATGTAACGAACTCGAGTGGAATTCGAACCCGGCTCACCGATTTCTGATTCCGTGCCGTTATCCGTTACATCACCCGCACATCATTCTCTTCGAGAAATTATGAGGTCAGCTCAGATTAACTGTGTCTACAATAGGGATTAGCTATCTTCCCTTGCAGACCCGCATTCTCGGAAATGAGATGCTTGTCTTTACTGACAAATACGCCACTTTACACACACACATACACACACACACACACATACACACACACACACACATACGTGTATGTGTGTATTTATATGTATACACTAACTGAACATATATATTTCATTTGAATTTCTCATCAGTTAATGTTACGACAGCAATTTAATAGATATACGCCTTTGCGCAAATTAATTAAAATAACTGCTTCGGTTTCCTTTCTTTCAACATACGGTCAGTTTTAGACCCACGGGAGTGGCAGGGTATAATCATTTTATATTTTTTCCTGAAATTAGATCATTTGCAGTGGTGGACAGTAATATGAACATATTTTCGGGGTGTATAACTAAATTTGTTTGGCTTTTATATTATATTTATAATATTGCGTCATCCGCGAATGCATCATATTTTTATCACGCCCAGACATTATTGTCTCGACTGTCGATTAATTGTCCTACGGCCATTGTCTGCGATGGACTTTACTCAAAGGAAGCGCACGAAAATTGTAATGCTGCATGAATACACTGGCAAGCTTTACCAGTGAGAAAATCAATGTACTATGGATTCTCCTGATTTAAATCTAATCGAGAATCTGTGGTCAATCTGTCGTCAAGGAAAACTTCGTGGAATGGATATACAAAATGTGCACTGGGTCATGTTTCATTAGGAAATCGGGCCACGATGACTGCATCTAGCATGAAACAGACTGTCACCTCTAAGTGTTGACTTCTATGTTAACTTTATATATATATATATATATATATATATATATATAATGTGTGTGTGTATTTAAACATGGTCATGACGAAATGCTGAGTTTCATTCCATGCATGAGTATTATAGAACGGTATAGTCGATGCTGACAGACGGGCAGCTCTAGAAATATTTTTAAAAATGGTGAACTGCTAGGATTTTCATGCAGAGAATAGTTAAAGAAAAAAAAACTGAAAGAATTTCTTAGATCAACAATTCTGTGGACTGAAGTAAGCCTTCTTGATGAAAGGAGTCTGCGGATAATAGCCAGACGGGTCCAAGCTGAGAAAAGACAACAGGAACTGAAACAATCGTTCTTTATATTAAAGACAGACGGAAGAACATATCCGAATGCACAGCACGTCAAACCTTGAAGCAGATGGTCTAAATCAGCAGAAGATCACCTCAAGTGCTTCTCCCCTGTCACTCCTGGGGCTGCAATTCGCAAAGTGTCACAAGTGGACAATAGAAGATTGGACAAACTTTGCCCCGTCTGAAGTGTCTCGATTTCTGCTGCTCTGTTCCATAAACCAATCCACCATTATTTTTTTTATTTCGGCATAATGTTACAAATCAAAAATATTTGCTGATTGGTTGTCTTGCGGGCCCTGATCTCCCAGAGGATGGATGCACCGTAAGAAAAAAACTTTAGTTGCGGGATTACAAACAATAACTAGGTAGGCTTTGACATTTAACGAACTTAAATTGGTAACAAGATTCCCAATGAATAACAAGAAAATATCTCCCATGACATTGAACTACCTCCAACAGCATCGGCCTGAACAGCTGATACAAGGTAAGAGGGTTTCATAAGACCACGTTTACGGCAAATTCTGTTCCTACCATCCGATTGGCGCAGTAGAACTCATCATTTAAATGCCGAAATTTAAAAGATTTATTTAAGGTTCATTGAATCAAATTCTTGGATGTAATTACTATGTTTGGCATTGAATATTAGTACAACATTCATGTTCTTTTATTGTCCTTTCTCCTAACTAACGTTTTCTCATTTTTCTTTCACACTCAGTAACCTCTTGCGTCTTAGTTGCATCATCTCCTTGCTTGAGGTGAAACGATTAAGGAAAAACAGCATGTCTGCCAGTATAGTATTACTATAATATATAATATGAATATGCACACACACACACACACACACACACACACACACACACACACACACACACACACACACACACACACGAGATCTGATCAAAAAATACCGGAACAGTTGCTATGGTAACAGAGCTGAAATACGCAGAATAAAACCGCTTGACAAATATTAGACCTTGAACTCTGTCGAACCTAAACACTAATTTATAACGTTTTCGCGCACGTCCGTTGTTTATAACGGGCGGTGCATTGAAGGAGAGTGTAGAGAGTGTGGCCGTTTCCTCATACCACAAAGCTTCCATCAGTAACCATGGCTTGGGCAGAAATTATTTTTGGCCAAGTACAAATATTCCTCGGGTGTGACAACCACCATATTCCTCATATCTCGCAACTTTTCTTCATCAAAAATTAAATCCTACTTGAAAGCAACAAGATTTCCAGACGTCGAATAAATCCGAAAATATACTCGCTCTCCCCAAAAATCTGTTCCAGGAATACTTCCATCAGTGGAAGTAGACGCTGGATAAAGTTGGTAGATTCAGAAGAGGACTACTTCGAAGGAGATTAAATGCCGTATTGATATATGTTGTAGTTTTCTTTTTATAGCATCAGTACCGATACTTTTTGATCAGACCTCGTATGTGTCTGTACGGGTGTGCGTCTGTTGCCATTTTCTCAACACATTTCATTGACAACGTTGCTTTATCGTCAACTCTCGGCCAATATCTCCACGGAAATATTCTTACAATGTTACAACCCGACTATAAATCACTATGTAAGCTAGAATTTCTATGATCTAATTTTAAAAATGAAATTGCAAAATAACCTCATTCTGGCATCGAAAGTGTAATTTTCAAGATGGGGTCGAAAGGAAAGCCTTAAGGAATTTTTTAACCGGTTTCCTAAAACAATGAAATATCCAAACTGGAAAGCTGACTTAGATTAATGACAAATATGGAAACATTTCTTTTGCTCACCCCACCTCTCTCTCTCTCTCTCTCTCTCTCTCTCTCTCTTTCTCTCTCTCTATCTTACCATCTCTCTCACACTCTCTCTTTCACTCTCTCCCCCATCCCTTCCCTGTCATTATTCCTCTTTCTCTGTTTAAAAAGCGAGCGACCATGGCTCTCCACAGCTTTCCAATTTTGTTTCTTCCAGCTATATTTCATAGTTTACTAACACCCTGTTGCTTTGTTATACCTACTCCTCTATCAATTTGCGCAAAATTGTCAAATAGGTTACTCAATATTTTCCTGCATCTCTTGTCGCCGATGTGTTTTTCGGTGTTAAATTCTTCAAAACTTATTTCCTTATTACGTATCATAAAAATATCAGCTTTCTCTTTCTGAAGTTTAGCAGCAATGTCTTCGTAGCTCTTTTTTTTCTCCTTAAGACTTCCTCATTAATCACATAAGCTGTCCATGGCATTCTCAACATTCTTTGGCATAGTATCTCGGTTACTTCTTCAGTATTCTTTGCATTTGTTCCATTCTTCGGTTTTACCTGACATAGAGAAGTTTAGAAATTACATAGCATTATGTAATCGTTCTTTATAATCGTTTATTATATAATCGTTAATTGTTAATATCGTTATAATATCGTTAATCGTTATAATCATTTATTATATAATGGTTAATTATAATCGCCATCTTTATAATCGTTCATTATTTCTATGTAACCTGTAAAAGAGAACAAGAAATTCATTTTTCGCTCGATAGATTTTATTAAAATTATATATTTTAACTTCTCTGGCGATATAAATCAATAGGGTTAAAAGGGTAGGAATATGAGATTGAATATATTTCTACGATAGACCATACCGTGTTTGAACGCAGGTAAAATCTATGGTAGAAATACTGTATGACCAGAAATAGAGCAGACATTTTGTATGCTTTTAAATTCCTTGTTATTGCAGGACGTAGACGTTCCTGGTTCTGCAGAGATTCTGTTTCTTTCTAATCTGTGTCTTGCGATGACGTCTTTACATTGATATTGGAATGGTTTCCATTTCATTTTTACGGTTAAAGAAAAAAACTGTAAAAGCTAAAAAGCCCGGTCTACCCTTATATTTAACCCATTTTATTTAATTAGCTACGAAAACCATTCAACACGTTCTGTTTCAAGATTGGCACACATACAAGAATATTCTTGAACCTATTGTAGTAATATAACATCTAGTATAAAAACGAGGAAGGATATAATTTACTTGTATGCTAAACTTCACGCAGTAGAGCCAGTCAGAGTAGATCGTTACTGTTAATATGTTTATGATGAATAAGGTTTATTCCTTCATCCTAACTTTTTTTTAAATAGTAACAGTAATTTTTAACAATAGCGTAAATAAATGGTTTAAATTTACTGATATAATATAGGGTTGAAATATTCTTGAATACATAGAAAGAATGTTATTAAGTATAATACTAATCTAATAGAACACGTTGCAAAAGTGTTGTGGCCTGTTATAGTCCAGAATGAAAGACAAGGAAAGAAGAAGGTAGCTTGCACAAGTGTATTGAAATAACAGAACATATATACAAAATAAGAGTGTTATTAGTCAGCAGATAGAAGTGTCCGTCCGAACTGTCAGGTTACACTGCGTCCCGACTGCCTGCCTGAAGAAGTCTCGCAGGTTAGTATTTATGGAGGAGGAAGAGTTCATTCTAATGTAGATAGGTCACCATAACAAAAAGAAATACAATATATTTCATTAATACTCTAGTAAAATGGTAAAATGTTGAACATATAAGAAAATTATGATCGCCATTGAAATATTGTTGAATATATGATAGAAACGTTGCTGAAGGCGCTGTGATCGTATAATCTACTGTCGAAGCGGGGTAAGACATATTACAATAATATCCCTGAATAAAAGGTAGACATATTATAGGACATAGGAAAGAATCGTAAAAATATGATCTAACTTGATGTTACGAAATAGATGTCAAGCAATACGCTAGCGTAGGTTAATGATTGAGTTAAAACTGGAAAGAAAATCGAGTTTTGTACGGGCAGAATCTAAAGGTCGATATGAAATCGGCATTTTCCTCTGCTTTATTTCTCTGCCCTGGCTATTCTAAAGAGAGAACGCGTCTCTTTAACCAGTAAAACCCAGGTCTAAAAATAAATGCATGCAAATATAAATACCAAAGAAAACCATAAGAATATCAATGTCAAAGTCTCTCCTTTGCTTGAAGAAATCCTTCAGGATCCAATAGGAACTGCCAAAACAGACTCTGTACCGAACCTGATCGATAGAATGTCGCAATGGACAAATGGCGCTAAGCAAGAATTTCTGTGGAATGGCAATTTGGCAGTAGACACGTAAAAATGTCAAATATTTTAAATGGGCCACATCTATTTGGCCTTGAAGTGGCAAAGATTTTACAAAATACGCCAAGCAGACAAAAAGCGGTACACTGCAACGTTAGGAGTAATCATGGAGGAATAATTATTGAGGTTTCTATTTGAATTTCTGTGATGTGGAGTAATCATACTCTTTCACTATTTAGAATCAGACGTATGTCTCGTCTTGTTGAGATTTAGTACTGCTCGGCAATTGCTCACTCTGTTTCTATGAATCTAAGTCTGAGGAAGGCTGAAGAGTACAATGGCCGAAACAATGGCAATAAAGGTGAGGACATGATATCTTAAATAATGCAAATAATTACACCATTAATAAAAATAAGAAATTAAAATGTATTGGATAATAACAAATGTTTTAATTAATAAAATAGAAAGTGTGTACAACACCAGAAAAAAAAATAATATACGTCTCTCGCTTTCTCTCTCTCTCTCTATATATATATATATGAAATAGACTATACCCACATGAGGTAATTTGGGATTTTTGCTGCATAATATATATGCTCTGTTATAATAAATACATTGAGCTCTCTCTCTCTCTCTCTCTCTCTCTCTCTCTGATATTACTAGGATCCAGCTGGATTATATACCAACGGATCTATTACCTGCACTATATATATATATATATATATATATATATATATACATATATATATATATATAATGTGTGTGTGTTCGTGTGTGTGATAGGATAGGATAACAATCAAATATGAAACGTTTATAAATCTAACATGTTTCACTTTTATTAAAGCTTCATCAGAGAATGAGATACGAAGAAAGAAAGAAATTCTGGTACTTTTTATTCTTGCTTTAATATTCATTGGTTAAGCAGGCTTCACGCGGATTTGACTTGTCGTGAGTTATGGCGTTCTTTCTCCATATCTCATTTTCACATAAAAATGAAATGGGTTAGATTTGTAAACGTTTCCTATTTGTTCTTTATCTTATCATTCTTTCGGATTCCGAGCGATATTTGACCTGTATTTGATCCCAAACTCACACACACACACACACACACACACACACACACACACACATATATATATATATATATATATATATATATATATATATATATATATAAATATATATGAAAGTGAACATTAAAGTAAACACCCAGTGTATATACATATATATACTCCATCGACCGCAGTCGAGATCATAGTGTATACACTTCTATTGTTAATTGTGAACTTCATAATATTCTATTATATTGGTTACCAACCAGGGCAAGAGAACCCAAGTGGTATTTAACCCATAGCTGGGTGGAAGAGATAGGTTCATACCTTTTCCAATTAATTTGGTGAGAAATTGAGTGCAAAGTACTCAAATGGAATTCAAAATTGACTGAGGATTTTCATTGTCAACCACTCACACTACCAGGACATGGTAATATATAAATATATATATATATATAATACTAATAATTATACTCGGTTGGTAAAAAAATCTCGGATAGCACAATTTGAAAGTTTATCAAAACAAATTGGTATCTGAGGAAAAATTAGAAAAAAAAATGAAGAACTTGAAGCATCCGAACAGGGCGAAAAAAATCGTCCAGTGCCTTAAATTTCCACTCCAAATAAAAAGCCCCAAGCGAGTGACTAAGAAAAAAATGTAGAGTACTCAATACGCTAAGTAGAGCAAAAGAAAAAAATAATATATTAATTTGTATTATATATATATATATATATATTGCATACGATTTCGCTTGCCCACTTAGAGAATATCTCTCCAGAAATAATAATTCGAAGGCATACATTGGTTTCGAACTCACTACATTATTGCGCCGGCTAACTTAACATTTGATAAGAGTTCCATTAAATCGCATATCACTAAGCAGCTCAACAACAAATCTAACAAATGCTTATATATATATATATATATATATATATATATATATATATATACATATATATATATATATACATATATATATATATATATATATATATATATATATATATATATATATATATATATATATATATATATATATATAATATATATATATATATATATATAATATATATATATATATATATATATAATATATATATATATATATATATATAATATATATATATATATATATATATAATATATATATATATATATATATATAATATATATATATATATATATATATATATATATATATATATATATATATCACAAAATATAGAAATCTTACCCATCAAAGAGAAAAATAAAAGAACTTGGAAATATATATACAAACACTTAAATAACCATAGGTGATATTTTATTTTTCTTTGTTTTTTACGTGTTTGTCATTATATAATAATTTTTGCTCTGTCTTTTGATATAGAGCCCTCAACGGATCTATATCCTCTTGGAAATTCCATACGGATTATCAATAATAATTTTATTATATATACATATATATATATATATATATATATATATATATATAGTATAAACGTAATTACACATGTACATACGTACACACAAATATTTTATGCATGCATACTGTATATGAATTGTATGTATTAATTCGCACACACACTCGTACTCACACAAACTTACTATAAAAAACCTGTTAACTCATTCTTGAATTGACCCCTTTATAAATCAAATTGAACCCCCTGTTGTTCGTGCGCCCTACATTGAGAAACCGGGCTATATAATCTCAGTGTTACTGTTGTAATCGTTGCAACGCACTTTTATAATGGCGCAGTGATAAGGCCAAGATGAAGAAGAAAAAAAAGATTTAAAGAAAAAGGAAACGGAGAGAAAAAAGAAAAAGAAGTGTTACCGATGGAATCGCTCTGGTACACTTTTACAATGGTGCACAGGCAACACTAATAAGAACATGGTGAAGAAGTAGAAGAAGAAGAAGGGTTTGTGACGTAACTGACTCGGTGCACTTATAGAATGGTTCTAATAATTAAGGAGAACAAGAAAAAAAAAGCCTAAGAACATCTGACAACCAAAACAGATGAAGCAAGAAAAATATTTCTTCTTTTAAAGAAATTCTAATTTAGACAATAAATACAGCGAGAGAACTTTTAACCATGCTTACAACTGATAAAAAATAACATTAATGATTAATAGTTCTATAAAATTACTCATTGATCGCTCCATAAACTAGACTACAACTCACATTCTGATCCCTGTCTCAAAGATCCCGTCATCGCTTTTTCAATTTATGACTGAAAGAATGCCTTTTTTTTTAATTAAAATATTAATTTCTTATTTAGCGGCTCCGTTAACAGCTGTCCTCATAAAATTATTGACGGATACTTTACTAAGACAATCAATTAAATAATCAATATCGAGATTATTTAATTAAAATCCTTAAATAATAACCGAGGAAATAAACGATTGAGCACCCTGTATATCTGATATTCTTCGCAGACAGAACTCATTCATTGAGATGTTAGTACGCTATATACCGAATGTATATTTGTTGATTTTCAAATCCTTGTACCTTTGTGAAATAGTCAAATCTGCAATGTTCTCGGGTTATAAATATGTGTCTTTTTACAGCTAATCTTTTGCATCCAAAATCTCGCATCGTGTACAGGGTGTTACCAAAAATGTATCATTTTAAAATCAATTATTTTGAACACTACTAAGTCTTGCTCAATAAAATCGAACAGTTTAGGTGTTGAACATCATAAGTTTATTATGGGACCAATTTTATAAGTGTTCAATATGTGCTCCGCCTGTGACATGATACACATCAAGTCGGCAGTTAAGCTCTTACCAAACACGATGATTATGATGATGGTCTACCAGATCCTTTAGCCCTGGATAAGCAGCCTTCCTCTTGAAATCAGGTCCAAATTTGTTTGCCAGTTAGTGAAGCTTTCCCAAATTTTGCATTGAAGGCACACTGCACAGTCTTGGCTGACTGTTGTGCGAGCATATTCCAAGACGCAAAATGACTTCTCTTTAGGAATGAACGGCATGGCTCAACCTGAAAACAGAACAAAAATATAACATTAAATATAAAATCTTGAGCTGTTTCTATACATTCTGTGAAAAATTGAGATTATTTCAACAAGAATTGCCAAAATTATTGGCCTGCGAAATGATGTCAGTTTTTTTTTGTTGTTTGTTTTTTGGACACCCTGTAAGGCTCGAGGGCCATTCAAAGTAGAAGCTGTCAGTCAAAAATACTAATGATGTGCAATATAGACAGACGAGACGGTGAAGATTATGAGTAGAGATATGAAAGGTGGCGATTTATGGTTGATTTGAACAGGTCACGTTTGAAATGTTCATTTTCCAGCAGCCGTACAAATGAATTGTATATAGGAGCTTCGAAATGGACTTGAAACCCAACAGACGTAAAAGCATTCTGAAAGTATCTATAATTTCTGATGCCAATCGAACACATTTGACACAAGATGATATTAAAACCGGCTAAAGTAAGCGACATTAATACAAGTATCGGTGAGCGAGTTATTCATTTTTCTTTCTCTAAACATTTATCTTTTCTTTTTATGAGCCGTGTCCCTTCAGGACGTAGGCGATCATGGCTCTCCACTTCTCCCTATCCCTTGTAGCTTTGTAGTTTTTCCCTTTACTATTTCTACTCAGGCTATGTTCTGTTATCCACTTGCTTAAGCCCGCTAGGTATGACATGCGTTACTTTCCCTTGTCTCTCTTTCCCTATATTCGACCGGTGAGTATCAGATTCTCCAAGCCCTCTTTTCTCATTACGTGTCACAGAAATTTCAGCGGCCCCTTCCTGATGTTAAGTATAAGATTCCTCCTTGTTTGCATCCTCTTCAAAACTTCATTGTTGCTCACACGCTCTGTCTATGATATCCTTAGCCTACTTCTGTAGAACGATACCTCCACCGCCTCGAGTCTCTTCTTCATCTTTGAGGAGACTGCCCAACATTCGCTGCCGTAAAGGAGGTCAGATATCACGTAGCAGTTCAGTACGCTTTTTGTTTCCAAAGAAATCCTCTTGTCTCGTAATACTCTGCCCAGATTTTGGAATGCGTCATTGGCCATCCTAAATGAGTCTTCGGATCTCAGTGTCGCACTTGCCGTTCTCCGTCAAAACACTTCCCAGATATTTAAACTTCTGCACCTACTTGATTTTGGCGTCCCCGGCTTGTAAATCGCATTTCGGGCTCATCCATTTACTGATGACCATGCATTTTGTCTTCTTGTAGTTTATGCTTAGTCCCTTCTTCTCGCTCTCCTTCGCTACCTTCTGTATGAGGTTTTGTAATTTATTTTCCATATCTGCTATCAACACTGTGTCATCTGCGTATCTTATGTTGTTAAGATTGTGGCCGCCAACGACGAATCCCGATAGGATTTCCAGTTCTCTAAGAATTGCATCGTCAAACATTTACTGGATGTTTTTATTTAAATATTTCATCTACACACATATCTATAGTAAAAGATTGAAAGTATTTTGATACCAATATCTGTCTATATTTCTGAGATGAGGTATTATGTACATTATTTACATTATTCGAACTATTGTCCTCAAGGACACATGGCACAGTGGATAAAGGCGTTAGTTAGATCCAGTGACAGGACCCAAAGAGTGCAAGTTCAATACCCAGTTAAGGCAGTGGAGAACTTTCAGAGGGAAAAATTAACAGGAGATAACTGATATCCATCAAACATGGCACGTGGAACTAGAACAGTGTACCCCAGTGAGTGAAATAAAGGGTTCTATTCGACATTCCAACCACCTGAAGAAGGCCGAGGCGTACAACGGCAGAAACATTGTAATAAATATGGCGATAAAGATGATGACAATAGTCCGAATAATGTAAATAATTTTGATATCAATATTAAAACTTTTATCACATGCTTGTAATAAAAATGTTTTTTATACATACTTTTTAATATTTTACCTCAAGAAATAATCGACTCCATCTTCTGTACATTATCTTTACAAATTTGCTCTGCTATTTCACTCATAGCTGGAGGAAGACTGGAGTTAAGACTTCTCTGAATGCATTACTTCGAACTGAATGAAAGTATTTTCGTCAAAATCTGAACTCGGGACGTCGATTAAGTGTTGGTAAACGTTGATTTATTCGCATAGAAATCAATGAAGAAATATTCTTAAGATGCGCGTACCAAATGACTGAGGTTATGAAACAATGCAAATAGAAAAAAAAAGACAGGAAAATTAAAAGTGAAGTAAAAACAGAATGAAAGAACATTTGAAGGTTAAATAAGTGAATGAATAAAAACAGTCATAACGAAAGAAAATAAATATAACACGACGAAGAAAGAGAGTGAATGAGTGTATGAATAAGAAATAATTTTTATAAGTATTTAAGAAAAATGAATAAAATCAACCACCGATTAAATTAAATAAATCAAGAAAAGTTCTATTTTCAGAAAAATAGAATAAAAAACCCCAGAGATAATCGGTCTTCGATGAACATTGAGGTAACGATGAACGGATGATATAGACCAAGAAAACAAAAGGGAAATAATATATCTCACTGTTTAAACGCTCGCAAGCGATAAAAAGGTTATTTTTTTCCCCTCGGGGAATCGAAATGGGTAGTTGTGGTTAGCGCCTCTGGCACGTACTGAAAATGTAAGTAGCTGGATGCAATGATAGGGGACTATACATGTGAAGTTCCGGGGAGACACGCATTGCTGACTGCAAAGGAATACCGACATCAAAATGAGGGTCAGGAGAGTCTGGCAAAGTGAATCTATGTGTTTTAAATTAACTTCAACTCAGCAGGTTGCAAACAGTCTGCAGTAAATTTCACGAGACTTGCTCGCAACGTCATGTATGCAACTTATCTAAGTCTGTTCTCATCTATCTATCTATCTTTCTATCTATCTATGTCTGAACATTATCTAATATATATATATATATATATATATATATATATATATATATATATATATATATATATATATCTGATCATTATCTATGTATGTTTGATAATTATCTCTATAAGTCTTATCCTTATATATCTATCTATCTATCTATCTATGCTTGTTCGTATGTACAATATTTACAGTCGGATTTCATACCTTTCTATCTCTCTATTAAGATCTCTTATCTCCCTCTCTCTATATATATATCTATCGCTCCCTCTCGCTCTCTCTCTATCTAGCTATATATATATATATACATATATATATATAATCATTACCTATTTATCTATGTATGTCTGCTAATTATCTTTTTATTTCTGATCATATCTATCTATCATTATCTTTGATTATTTGTCTATTCGTTTCTTCATTATTTACAGTCGGATTTAATAGTGTTTCTATCTCTCTATTTACATCTATCTATCGTCTGTTTATTAAACCCTATATTTTCTCTGTAAAATTGTTAAATCCTACATTTCCGTGAACTGTCGTGCTTGTAAGAGCTTCTTTCTTAGTTAACCACTTTTTTTACACAATAATGAAAGAGCGAATTGAACGTGCTGCACTCCTTGCTAAAATCGATGCGGCAAAATGACGCCAATAATTTTCCCAGCGGCTTTTCCGCAGTTCTACGAAGGAACCCCATAAATTTTCCACGGCTCTTATCGTGAAGACAAGCGAATAATCTTCCCTCTTTTTTTTTCTTTCTCATCCCTATCCATTCCTTTTCATTTCTAAGTAATTGTCACTGATTTTCTTAAGCGAGCCGAGAGAATTGCTGGCTGTGATTTCTTCGCTTGTTCAGAGATATATTTTAGTCTCTCGTGGAGGATACAGATAGACTGGTTAAAAAAAATGTTTGTCCAGATAGTCTGGTTAAAAAAAAAATGTTTGTCAGATATAAAATCATCACATTTATAGACAGATTTATATCTTACAAAAAAAATAAAATACAGGCAGACATTTTTTATGAACTAAAATTCACTTGGTAAAAGGCTCGAGAGCCAGTCTAGTGGAAAGAAAGTTTCTAATTCAAACCTTTGGAAATAATAGATTGGATTGGGATTTTTACTCTTGGTGGGGTAACCAGTCCAAGAGAACAAACCTGGATGCAAAACTAGTCACGAAGAACAAATCTTTATTAATAACCAATCAGAAGAAAGACATGTTCTAGAACCACCCGCTGTTGCGATAACAGCAGTCCATGTGGTACCCCAGCATCTCTAACGGGTAATGAGATCCGTGATTGTGGTATTCCTTGTATTTCCCTTTCTGATTATTTGTTTTATCATTCTTGGATATGCGGGTGGTGTAATCGGTAACGGCTCAAGATGAAAATTTGGAGAGCCGAGTTTGAATTCTTGTCGGTTATGTTGCATTTACTTATGTACAAATACCTTTGGGAAAAGTAAGAACCCATTTGTTGCTCCCAGCTATGGGTTAAATAATGAAATTTTTATATAGAAAAATCATAGTTAATCTAAAAAAAATGTTAATGGAATAACCACTCACAATAAATAAAAAGAAATTAATTTTACAATCTAAAATATGTTCCGGCTTTAAATAACCCACAAAGGGTTAATAAGCCGTAAAAAATAAATAAATCAATGTTCACATTCTTTAATATCTGTCTATATTTCTGAGATGAGGTATTATGATTACTTGCATTATTTACATTATTCGGACTCATCTTCATTGCCATATTCACAACGTTTCGGCCGTTGTACTCTCCGGGCTTCTTCGGTGATTGGAATTTCGATCGAACACTTTATTTCGTCCGATGGGGTAGATTGTTATAGTTCCACGTGCCACTTCCGGATGTTTCAGTTATTTCCCTTTAACTCAACTCTCGATGTTTGTTTCACCACTGCTGTGGCCTGATATCGAACTCACAACTCTTTGGGTTTAGTCACTGGATCTAACCAATGTTTTTATTCACTGGATCATGTGTCCTTCTTTATTTCATTCATATCTTTTATTATTCTCATCGAACTTGTTTTCATTCATCGAATTCTTCATTAGATTCTTACCTTTTCAAATGTTCTTTTGTACTTCGTGTAATCTTTCATTTTCGTCTTTTTTTTTTTCATTCTCTTTTCTTTCATTCATCAAATCAGTCATTCTTCCTTTATTTGAACAAACCTCGTTTCATTCGCTGACGCTTTTATCTGCTGTATTTTAAATTTTCTCTTGTAGCCTTTTGTTTTGTTCTTTTTATCCATTTTTTTCTTTCCCCGATTCATTTTTCCTATTCAATTTTATTAACGTTCTTTCAGCTTTTCTCTCCTTCCTTGGGCACATTTGTCTTGCACCGGAAGATAATACAAAAAAAAATATTGACCTGAGAATCCGAGCAATAACCTCGTGAGATATATGTTTTAATATGGATGTCATGTATGGCGTTCAATTCGTCCAACTATCATCTGTATACAACCATTTGTTCAGATCATTGGATACAAATGGCTTCAGACAAATAAAACCTATAAATCTTAAGGCCGACACTTTGTCAGACCCTATAGGCTGTCGTTACAAAATCAGAAACAAAGAGATTGACAATTAAGAAAAGCCACATCATTTGTACACCTCCAACAACAACAATGAATAGCACATGTAACGGGGAGAGAAAATAATGACATAATCAAGATGTTAGCTTTCAACACTACCAAACACAAAAATGCTGGAAGGAAATTCCAACACTATTAAGAAAATCTGTAACATTCATTGAACTTGAAAATTCTAATTTACTGAAAGACTCGCTATATAAAAAATTTATAAATTTCAATCGACAGTAACATTAACTGTTCGTTGAATGAATACCTAATGTTTCCTGTATGGAAACGGTTAATCTCAGCATTATCATTCGACGTTTTCTTTCGTCTCATTGCCTCTTTAGTCTATTGTATTAAATTTCAATCATTTTCCTATACTTCGACTTCATATTTCTTTCTTTCTATCCAAACATAATATACAAAGGAGTCCTAAAAAAAACTTCTCGCCACAATATCTTTCCCCAAATCTTAACGAGCCAACAACATCTGTCTATATTTCTGAGATGAGGTATTGTAACTATTTACACCGTTTAGTTTATTTATCCTCGTCTTTATTTCCATATTCACAACGTTTCGGCTGTTGTGCGCTCCAACCTTCTTCAGGTGACATACGTTGAAATTTCGAATCGAACCCTTTATTTGGCCCAGTGGATAAAGGCGCTGGTTGAGTAATCCAAATACTGAATTGACCCAAAGAATTGTGAGTTTAATACCTGGCCACATCAGAAGGGGAAAAATTGCATAGTTACTAAAGGGAATTAATTAAAACTGTGATAGCAAAAAATAAGATATGACACGGGAAATTAGAAAAATCTACCCCTATGTGCAAAATAAAGGGTTCGATCCAAAATTCCGCTGTAAATCACTTAAAAATGGCCGGAGCGTACAGCAGTCGAAACATGGTGAATATGACAATAAAGATCAGGACAACAGATCGAACCATGTAAATAGTGTAAAAAAAGAACAACCACCAGAATTTTTTAGGGGAAGAGTTCTTTGGTCGGGCAGCTCCCTCGTATAAATACTTTTACACACTTTTTTTTTTCAAATATTGACTTTAACAATAAAGTTAGAGTAAACATCTGAAACGCAGCCTTTACATGATTAATACAATAACTACAATATAGCCTCGTTATCCACAGTAGATATGTCCCGGGAGACCTTGAGGGTTTTAAAATTCGCGGATAATAAGGATCTATATATAATTAAAATTTCAGTTGTTTTTTTTTCCCTATAATTTATCTTGTTTTTACGAGAGAGAAAAAACAACATAATATTATCGAAAATAAAATAAAACATATTCTCATTAATTTTAATTGAATTGTCCTAATTTTTTTTTTCATCAGTCCACATTTTACTATACACCGGAAGCCCATTTGATGACGCAGGGGACTCATCTTCCCTAAGAAGAAATATATTAAATTAAGAGGCAAACAAAATATGAAAATATAAATAAACAAAACTTTTTAAAATTAATTGGGGTTTTCTCTTAAGAATCTGATGATTCAGAATTTGATAGCCTCGAGAAGATTTCTATTTTTTCTTTTCCAAAATACTGTTATTATTAAAGATTGATGTTTATATATATATATATATATATATATATATATATATATATATATATATATATATATATATATGCATGCTTCTTTTTATTTATATTTTACTGTAATGAAATTATTTTGCATCGTAGTTTAGGTTTAGTAACTATTTTGAACAAAATAACTTTTGCTGACTCGGTCAACCGCGGATAATTGAAACTGCGCTTGGCAAAGTTCTAATATATTTTACCGATCTTTTTTCGTCATTCATGTGCCGTGGCCCTTCCAGACGTGATCGATCATGGCTCTCCACGACTTCATATCATTTGTAGCTCTAAGCAGTCGTTACCATATTCTCTAATTTCATTTTCTTCATAATGTGTCCCAGAAATTTCACTACTAATCTTTCTGATTCGATGGAGAAGCGTCCTTTTTTTTGTTTCTATTTTCTTGTAAATTTCCCAGTTGCCCACATGTTAACATTCATACGCCTTCCTATATGTAGAATAATAATAAAACAATTTCATGGAAGAAGGAAATTTATTGGAAAGGACACTACTTCAAATATTCTGATAGTTTCCAAATTGATTGATATTTGTTTCGCAAATCAAATGAAAACAATTTTTCTAAAAGGAGAACCTGGCCGCCAAACATTACCTAACCTTTGCACTAAGAGGTTTAAGCTTACAGGAATGTCTTCATATCTGCGTTATTAACTAAATAAACAAGGTAATATCTGAATGTCTAAACCATAAAAACAGCAATGGTTCAAGTACTTCATGGCGTAGACAATTCTGACTACCCACAGCTTCCATTTCGAACTGCTATGGCATTTCTTGGAAAAGGTATTGGAGTATCTGTCTACAACCGAGAGATGAGGTATTATGATTACTTGCATTAGTTACATTATTCGAACTGTGATCCTCATCTTCATTGGCATATTCACAACGTTTCTACGCCCAGCCTTCTTCAGGTGATTGGAATTTTTATTCGGACCATTTATTTCATCCACCGGGGTAGATTGTTCTAGTTCCATGTACCATGTCTCTTCCGGGTGTCTCAGTTATTTCCCTTTAACTCAACTCTCCAGTGGAAAAAAAACGTTGGTTAGATTCATTCACTAGACCCAAAGAGTTGTGACTTCAATATCAGGCCACAGTAGTAGTGAACTAAAACTTGAAGAGTTGAGTTTTAAAAATTGATATTCAATGTCAATCGTTATCTTCTGTCTCCCTAATTCATGTTCTTCTATTGTCCTCTATCCTTAATAGCAGTTTTTTCTCATATTCTCTAACACTCAGTAACCACGTGCGTCTTAGTGGCTTTATTGCTTTGCATGGGGTGAAATGATTAACAAACAAAAAAAAAGGAATACAACACTTATTAAGAAAGTGGAAACATTGTAGAATCACATGATACAATTCATGACCAAAAATCGCCTAGAAGACCACATAAGTATACAAACCTATCTAGCGACAACTGGTCTAACTCCAGTCGTCCACTTAATAAAGAGTAAAACCCTTAAGTTTTATGGTTACATCAAACAAAACAAAAAGGGATTATAACAGAATATGGATTGAAAGAATGGTTGCTGAAAAAAAGCAGGGGATCCCAGAGAAGGTGGCATAATATAATCAAATGGACACAACTCAAACTTGGATGTTTAAACCGAGCTACCGATAACCGTGAACTTTGTAGTGAATTGGGTCATGTGAGTGCACATTCAGCTATAGGGGAGAATGTGTTCTATGATGCCTGTGTTTATCGATCAGCATGTGAATCAGTCAATTGATACATCTTAATATCTATTCTTTCGAGTTGCATATCAATAAATACATCTATAAGAACATGTGTTAATCTCAACATCTAATTATTTGTGGCGATACGTTAAGCTCTTGATTGAATAGCACCGAAGAAGTGAGTGATCGTGTGGGTCATGTGAAAAAAAAAAAAAAGAATTGTCGCATCAGTTCTTCCTGGTTGCTAATCAAAGCAACAATACCTAGTTAAATCGTTTTTATGGAAATAATGTTGATCGATAGATGAAGTAATTCCATTGACTTCAGGTATTTGAAGCGGTTCCTGATGGGAAATTCTTAATTGTAATGGCAAATTCTCTTTGATTATATAGGTTCTCATTTCTCCGCTTGGTATTATTTTTTGTCCGCCATTTTGAAACCTTTCTCACTTTTTTTTTTTACTTGTTTGTGTTTTATTCCTTTTTCGTTTTGTTCTTTTCTTAAATATTTATCGACATTTTTTACCAATTTTAGATTTTATTATTTCCTTTTTTTGTTCCTTTCTCTTGTTATTTTTCGTTCCTGCAATATTTTCAGCCGCCCTTTTTAATTCCTGTTTTCCTGCCTTACTTTCTTTTTCTCATGTTTGCTTTCTTTCGTTCCTATATTCTTCTATTTTATTTCTTTTTTCCTATCCTTCTTTCTTTATTTTTCTCATATTTACTTCCTTTCTCTCCCACTTTCTTTCCTTTCCTTATTCCTCTCTTTTTTCATTCTTTATTCTGTTTTTCTTTCTTTTCTCATATTTACCTTTTGTCTTTCTTTCTTTTCTCAGATTTACTTCCTTCCTCTCCCACTTTCTTTCCTTCCTTTATTCCTCTATTTTTTCATTCTTTATTCTGTTTTTCTATCTTTTCTCATATTTACTTTCTTTCTTTCTTTCTCACTTTCTTTCCTTCCCTTATTCCTCTCTTTTTCATTCTTTATTCTGTCTTTCTTTCTTTTCTCATATTTACTTCCTTTTTCTCTCTCACTTTCTTTCCTTCCCTTATTCCTCTCCTTTTTCATTCCTTATTCTGTCTTTCTTTTCTGATATTTACTTCCTTTCTCACTTTCTTTCCTTCACTTATTCCTCTCCTTTTCATTCCTTTTTCCGACCTTTCTTTTTCTCATAGTTATTTCCTTTCTCTATCACTTTCTTTCCTCCACTTATTCTTCTCGTTTTTCATTGCTTTTTTTCTGTCTTATCTTTTCTTTAGCATTTACTATTTTTCATCTCTGTTTGTCTTTTTCTACCTTTCTTTCCTTTCTTTTATTTACCATTTTTCTTTATTTCTTTTTTCATTTCTGCTATCGTCTGTGACACCAATTACATTCTTTCTTTCTAAATGTTTATTGCAAATATTCTTTAAAATTTCCTAAATTCTATTCTTATTTTTCTCGTTTTCCTTAAACTTTTCATGCTGTCTTTTTCCTGTCTTCATTTATCTCTTTTTCATTCCTCCGTTCTCCTTTCTTTCAATCTCTCTTCAAGACTTCTAACGTTCTATAACTGCTTTCATTTTCATCTCTCTTTTCCCTTCATCCTTCGTGTGTTCCTTCTTTCTTTAGCTTTTTATATTGTTTCATCCTTTTCTTCTTTTCTCATTTTTCTCATTCATTCATTCATTCTTTCTTTCTTTCTCTTTTCTTTCAATCCTTTCTAAGCCTTCCCACGTTCTATTAGTTATTTCCCCTTTTTAATCTCCTTTCTCTCTTTTTCCTTTCTTTTTTTTCAAATCTGTCTTTCTCTTTTATGTTCTCTACATTTTTATTACATTTTTTCTTTTTTCCTCATTTTTATACATTACTTGTTTATTTCTCTTTTTTGCACTACTTCTCATTCTTTCTCATTTCTTAGTCCCTTTTCTTTTCTTTTTTTAATTTCTCTTTCGGTTCATCTCCTTTCTTTTACATTCTTTACCTTCCCTTGATTCTCTCTCTCTCTCTCTCTCTCTCTCTCTCTCTGCCACTCCCACCTTCCCGCCATCTTTCATTCTCTGCGTTTACCCTACAACAGAATACGATGACTTGAAAAAATGTCCGAAATTCTTTCCAGTACAATTGCATTTATCAACTTGCGTTTTCCAAGACGATAAAAACTGAAGACGAAAGAAAGATTAAGAAAAAAAAAATCAAAAACATTTCCTAAGCCACAACAAGCAAGAAACATAGAACAAAAAATCTTTTGACAACCATAACAGTCGCCATGGTAACGAAAACCGCCGTTCTGCGTACTTTTTAGCAAATGGAATCAAAAGTAAAGCCTCTTAAAGACTCATTTTCATTTGAAATCCAATCTGGAGGAATTTAAAAACAGGTTTAAAAAGGAAAAAAGAAACTAAATCATTGAACTCTTTCAATTTCTCTTTATTCTGTCCATATTCAATTGTTTTTATTTTATTTTATTTTTTCCTTCCGGCTTTCTGTGCTCCCATCCTTTCTTTGCTTTTCATTTGGCCACTTTAACTAAACAATTGTCTTTCACGTTTCCATAAATCTTTCTTTTTTTTTTTTTCGCATTTTCGTTTCGGTCGTTTCTTCTCGTTTCTTTATTTCATTTTTTCAATTATTTTCTTCTATCTTCTGTTCACCTTTGTAACTTCCACATTTTCCCTTTTGTCTGCTCTGTCTTTAGATCCTTTTTTTTCTTTCTATTACATCTTTCCTGTTTTTCTTTCCTTTCATTCTTTACATTCTTTCTTTCTATACTCGATATGTTTTCTTTCTTTATTGTTTCTTTTTTTTTATTATGTATTTATTCAGTTTTTTCTTTCTTTTTATTCTTCGATTTTTTATTTTCTTTAGAGTCCACATATTATCAGTTTACTTTTATTTCTATTTTTCTTCTTCACTCTTTCTTTCTTTCTTTCTATTTACTGGGCTTAATGGTGCAGAGCCAAATAAGAAAGAGATTCAAGTTAGAAAGGATATATTGCGCACATTTGTCGAAAGTGAATAGCTTGCCTGCCTTGTAAAGCAGCATTCGAAATCTTGGCGTCTACTTCTACTCGAACACGGACCTTACGCTCGCACGAGTAGAAATTGCGCAACTACCTTGGCTACGACGCAGCTTCTTTCTTTCTTTCTTTTTCATCTATAGAAGTTGATTTCTTCGTATCCATTCTCTTTTTTGTCTTTATTTCCTAGCTTTCTATACGCTTTATATTTGCTTCTCTTCTTTCTTTCTTTCTTTCTTTTTCATCTATAGAAGTTGATTTCTTCGTATCCATTCTCTTTTTTGTCTTTATTTCCTAGCTTTCTATACGCTTTATATTTGCTTCTCTTCTTTCTTTCTTTCTTTCTTTCTTTTTCATCTATAGAAGTTGATTTCTTCGTATACATTCTCTTTTTTGTCTTTATTTCCTAACTTTCTATACGCTTTATATTTGCTTCTCTTCTTTCTTTCTTTCTTTCTTTCTTTCTTTTTCATCTATAGAAGTTGATTTCTTCGTATCCATTCTCTTTTTTGTCTTTATTTCCTAACTTTCTATACGCTTTATATTTGCTTCTCTTCTTTCTTTCTTTCTTTCTTTCTTTCTTTCTTACGCCGTTCCCTTCCTGTTTTTATGTCTGATCTATTTTCCTATTTGTTTGCTCGCTTTTTATTCGCTCGTGGCTTTCCGTCCTTTCGTCCTTCTGCTTTCTTCAATGCCGTCTTCACTTCAAACTTTGTGTTTGATTAATTCATTTTTTTTTTCTTTCATAATCTTCTTGTTTGGGATTTTTAAAATCCGTCCGTGTATTTTATACTACCCCGTCGCCATAGAAAGTAATCGTTTGACGTTTGATGTGAACGGCAAAGGAATTGAAAAGTAGAACCGGAGAAGAAAGGGCAGAGAAAATGAATGAAAAAAAAAAAATAAACTAGACAGAACAGAATTAATTTGAAGAAGAAGAAGAAGAAGAAGAAGAAAAAAAAATAAATCTGGGAAATAAATTTAAGAGGAAAGAATTAAGAAATGAGTCAATTCACGTAATTACTTTAGATAAATTGAAGGAAGGCCAAAAAGGAGGGAAAGAAACAAGAAAGAATGACGAAAAAGTTGGGAATAAAAAGAAAAGAGTGAATAGAAAGAAAGGAAGAAAAAGAAGAGCGGGAAGTATAACGAGGGAATATGCTATAGAATTTGCAAAGAAAAAAGATTGAAAGAAAAGAAAGACTGCAGGAAACGAGTCTACGGACAAATACAAGTAAGAAAGAAGGAAAGAAGAAATTAATTTTAAAAAGGAAGGAAGGAAGGAATTGTTATCCAGTTTGATTCAATGATGTGTATGTGTTCAACAAAAGGAAATAATGCATTAATATGAAGCAATTCTTTGCCTCATTGACATTCATCAAGGTCATATTGTTCTCATTACAATTTCAGTTTAACGAGTAGTTATTTATTAAGTATGACACAAGGTATTAATCGAGAGTGCTCCAGTATTAGGCGAAATCATTGTAGTAGTAATATTAGAGGAAGGAGCTTGAAAACAATTAAAATTGACACCAATTTAAAAAGGCGTGTCGTTGTGTTGTTCTCTGGTTAGAAGTAGATATTTAGCATACTCTAAACAACAAATGTAAAGCAACGTAAGGACCGAACGCTGACGGTTTAGTTTTATAAATATTCTTCCACAGAGTGACACCAAATTGACAATTTTCAAAAGCTTCAAACATTTCCATCACTGTTACGACAGGAATACAATGACCGGTACTGAACAATTAAACCCGTTAAAACCTGTAACGTCTTGTTCAGTTTATGTCAGTAAAAACTAATTTAAATGATAAAGTTAGCTACACTATTTACATTATTCGGACTATTGTCCTTATCTTTGTCGCCATATTTATTAAAAGATTTCGGCCGTTGTAATCTCCGGCCTTCTTCAGGTGGTTGGAATGTCGAAATGAACCCTTTATTTCGCTCACTGGAGTAAATTGTTTTAGTTCCACGTGCCATGTTTAATGAATGTCAGTTGTCAGTTATCAGTTATCTCCTATTAATTCTCCTCTCCAAGTTCTCCACTGCCTTAACCGGGTATTGGATTCACACTCTTAAAAAATAATAAAGTTAGCTGTTTCCAAATAGGAAACATTCTGAATTCATTGACCGAAGAGTATTTCTGTCAGTTGTAATCTACAAAATCTTTTCTTTTTAAACTTTTTTCAAGAAATTACCTTTCTGAAATCAACAAATTTTCTCTTATATTAATGAGTTTTCTTCCAGCCTTTTTGTTCTTGGTTGTGTGCAAAGTTAGCATCTTGATTACACCTGCGTGCAAATGTTTTAGGCCAACTACATAAAATGATTATACACCTTTATTTTCTTAAAAAGTTAAACTTGAACCTTGAAGATTAGAAAATAAGGTGTTATATTTTCTTAGTACCGTGTGGTAAAAGACACGGTGCTTCAAGCAGCTTTTAAGCTGAAAAAAGTCATGCAAAATTATTGGGCCAATGAAAGATCTGAGCTGATAAAGTCATGCTAATTTGAAAATTTCTAAGTATGAACTGTTTCTTCTTCTTAATATGTGTGTAAGATACCTTGCTTGCTTTTTGACGCTCGTGTGATGGCTAACATTTATGTTAAAACAAAGATGAAAGTTGTGAATTTGAAAGGGAAGATAACTCAACTAGATATAGGCAGGCGACTGAGAATTTCCAGAAACCGTGTTCAAACCATCCAGCTGACGTTTACTAATACTGGAAATGTTTTAAATGCAAAGAAAACCGGGAGATAGCAATTATTAGATAAGGGATAAAGAAAGATTGTTATCGTCTCTGTAGGCAATCCAGGATTAACATCCATACAAGTGAGGCGGGAATGCTGTCTTAACAGTGAAGTTTCAGTTGATGCAGTAGAGCAGAGTATTACAAAAAACCAACTTGAGCATGCATATAGTTGCAAAAGAACATCATTAATCAAAAAACATAGGAACAGAAGTTTGAATTGGTCAAAAGAACATCTAGCATCGGATGCTGGAAAGTAGCAAAGAATAATTTTAATGATGAATGCAAAAATAGTTACATTCTAATGCATAGGTTTCTTTTGGGTGAAGGTGTTCAAAATTTGGAAGACTGGGCTCAACAAAGTTCTGATCTCAATATAATTGAAACGTTGTGGTGGGAAATGAAGAAACAAGTGCTCCTACGAAAACCATGCAATCTCCAAGAGGTTTGGGGCAACCAACAAGAAGAATGGGAAAATTCAAACTTGTTCCATTCAATGCCACATCGAATTGTGACAATTATTCGAGCCAAAGGCAACAACACTAATCACTGACTCTATACTTGGAAGATTTGTAATTTCTGTAATTACAAACATCAGTTTCTGCAACAAAAAAAAACAGCATCCTTTTTAACTTAAGAAAAGGGCCGAAAGGTAAAACTTTCGTTGGAAAGACGCAGTATTTTTATATGGCTTTGTTTCACATTGCCATCTCTGCTTAAGATCCTCTGCCATTCATCAAAGAGCATTAACAAAAATGCAGTAAAGGGCCCAATTTAAAACAGAATAAACATGTAACAGCTTCGACCACGCAACATATATATCGCCCCCTAAAAGGACTACAAACACCTCTGAAGAAATACTTGAAGCTCTTACCATAAGAGTAAAAGAAACCTTCAAAATATCAGTTATAAACACTGCCACAATGTACTGGTTTCATTCTATAATTAAAAACATCTCGGGCTTTCAGCAACTTATATACCGCTAACAATAGAATACACCATTTAAGTCTTGGGTATGACGATAAACTACATCAGGCAGCAAGGCCTCTTATCGAGAGATTAAAGGTTTTCTGACCCTCAAAGATTATAAACTGTACTGAGAAATGCATACTGCTAATTGCTATCAAATTTCCCCTAAAATTGTAAAGTAATTTTCCAAGGAGGTCCAAAAGATTTTCACGTCAGTGAAAATCTTCTGGACCACCTTTCCTTCTATTCTAGACATTACTATTTATTCTAGACATCGGTTTGCTGTTTCTATTGTTGTTACTTTTCGAAATTTTCAATGTTGTGATCGTGTAGCGTCAGTCTATGGGGTCTGATGAAGTTTTGTCTTTTTCCAGATTTATAGGATGTATTCATTTGAAGTCATTCCGTGTAATAACATAAGTATATAGACAAAAATGTATTAAATCTTTCGATCCTACTGGGATATGTACGTCCTATCAGGATTTCTTTTATCGGTGATCATAGTCTTAGCAACATAAAATATGCAGCTGCCACCATGTTGATGGCAGACACAAAATTAAAACTTCAGCAACACCAAGACAAGGAAGCCAAGGAAAACAGGAAGAAAAGAATAACTTCTAATGAGAAAGCAGAACGAATGGCCGATTTCAAGAGGAAGCGCTCAAGATGCCAGATACGAGAGGGAGATGTCAATATGAAGCAATTAACAGAATTTTGACTGTCAGAGAATTTTTATAACAGACGAATAAATATGTGACACAAAAATCTGAAGGTGCATTAGAATATCAAAATATGTGTTCCAAAAGATAAACAAAGGCTTATGTGACACAAAAATCTGAAGGTGCATTAGAATATCAAAATATGTGTTCCAAAAGATAAACAAAGGCTTATGTGACACAAAAATCTGAAGGTGCATTAGAATATCAAAATATGTGTTCCAAAAGATAAACAAAGGCTTATGAGACACAAAATCTGAAGGTGCATTAGAATATCAAAATATGTGTTCCAAATATAAACAAAGCTTATGAGACACAACAATTTCGTTGGGAATAAATATTGTCAAACTGCTATGTAATATTAATCCTTCATAAAAGACTGAGGCAACACTGAAAACCGACCATTTATTCAGCCTCTTTAGTGATGGGCTGTATGTACTAGTTTCACTTACGTTCTGGGTGGATTTTAAGACTCAATAGACACTCAATGCACGTATCCTTCCCGGGGGAATATCCGTTTATCTTGATTGGTGAATTTTATGGATACATCGGCGATGATAGAATGCCAATAGTTTGGTTATCATTAATTTGTATTGAGAAAAAAAACAGATTTAAAGACCTGTGCTTACTGAAGTTCTAATCTACACATTAAGTAGTTTTAATAGGGCCAGATAGAAAAGGTTAAAATATCATATTTTGCCAATTTTACCGTTAACCCAGTGAATAAATATTTTTAAAAAGTGTGTTAACTTTAAAAATGTTGCAAACAGAAGTATTCTTATTAAGATCAAGCTCCCCCTGCTGTTGAATATAAAGCTCACTGTATATAAAAAGGAAGCTACCACTACAGTTGGACATGAAATGGCTTTACTATTACCAGTACTTCCTTTCATGCGTAGTTTTCCAACTGATTAATGGTGGGAATGTTTGAGGTATATGAAAGTTGGGTTGATCAACTGGTACAGAAAAATGTCGCCAGCAATGTGTTGCGCTAATTTCTTGTAGAATACTGGTGTAGTACAGTGTAACCCGGATATAAGAGAGTTGTCGGGACCTAAGAATAAGTCTCTTATATCCGGGTTTCTCTTATATCCGGGTTTGGTCTATTATATATACTTTAACACAGGCTCTAATTTGGGACCAGATAAAATCTCTCTTATATCCGGGTTACACTGTAGTAGGAACACCAACACCGAAACCACCACCACCAACAACAACAGAAACGACACCATCAATAAAATGATGATGAGGTTTCAGTAAATAATAATATTAAAGGTTCAGGTTTGAAAACTGGAAAATTACGTCAATTACTTTATTATATTCTCTTCAAACATAAAGCAACTGACGTAATTTTTCAGTTGACCATATGAATATACAATAGCGTTTCTAAATTCTTTTTGCTAACGCCATTTTGTTCGTTGTTTATAGATACTTTGTTTCAATAAATTCATTTCGTTTTTTGCCTTGAAAAAGTCCACATTGAACGAAACGCGTCGGCTAAAACTACAAATTTCCTATTGTTTTTCCCCTTTACATATATATACACACACACACACACACACACACACACACACATATATATATATATATATATATATATATATATATATATATATATATATATATTGTACATGTGTAATTACGTATGTACA
Source organism: Acanthosepion esculentum (assembly GCA_964036315.1). Lineage (NCBI taxonomy): Eukaryota > Metazoa > Mollusca > Cephalopoda > Sepiida > Sepiidae > Acanthosepion > Acanthosepion esculentum. Next base: position 95,154,963 of record OZ038490.1, on the reverse strand, counting down.
ACATATATATATATATATATATATATATATATATATATATATATATATATATATTGTACATACGTAATTACACATGTGCATATATACAGAAATATTTTTATGTATGTGCTTTTGAACACACATCTTCCCGATTCTCGAAATATATACATATATGATCTATTTGGGTCCTAACGTAAGCAAAGATAATTTTTATAGAAAATGGATTAAATCTGGAATTTTTTAATTTTATTTGTTTAAAAGATATTTTTAAATGGATACTCATGTTTGAGTAGATGCTCTGTTTTCATTTATTTATTAAACAGTATATTTATTTATTTACATCTACTGGCCTGCATATTCGAGAAATCTTGTTAGAAAACTATACGCCCTCATGCACAGAATGTATTAATTCGCACACTCACTCATACTCACAGAGACTCGCGAGAAAAATTTCGCTGTTAATATTTCATTCTCGATTGTCCCTCTTAAAAATCAAATTCTTCTTCGTGGGGCGTGAGCCTCATGTTGGGAAACACGGTGCCAGATAGAAGTGATAGTTTGAGACAAATGTTTACTTTACAAGAATGTAGGACGATTTTTTAGCTTTCTTTTAAAGACTGCGTTAGGCATGCCGTCGTTAGTTTGACAAACCATATTTTCTGTGATGAATCAGATCTTCCCTCAATACGAGCAGCCTTGTGTCAGGCTAGCCTTCACAAATAACTAGATAATTAAAATGAATGATAATGATCTTGCTGAGTGAACAATGATTCTTGCGCACACCGAGGACCCTTAATAAACATGTAAAAGTGAGGAAGGAGAGAAATTAATGGTAAAAGACGGAGAATAGCAGAAAAACGTGAAGCGGTAAAACTTGGGAATGATTGCGAGAGTAATCAAAAGAGAGAGCGGAACGGAAGAAAGATGTCTTGCTAAGGGATGCGTTGAAGTAATTTGCCAGGAAAACTCTTGTAAATATTTGAGGAGCCGCTAGGAACAATCGAGAAATTCAACAACAGATCGCAATTCCTGATTTTTCTGTTGTGCAAGAGACAAAGCGAAGCATTGGCGGATGGGGCCAGAAACGGTGATCTAAAAGGCAAATGTAATTACTCAGAGCCACGCACCTCTGTGATTATAGCGCGCTGCTTAGAGGCAGACAACCCCATACGATTTCCCGTGAATGACCCCGAATGAAGTACAACATTTCAGTGCGGAGGGTTATGTGTGCGTTCAACAAGGACTGAAATTACGCACGCGTGAGTTCAGGACTGACTAAATGCACGTATTTATGATGACATCTAACCACACAAGATGACAGATTCAGCACACAAAACGCTTCCCTTTCCTGCGCTTATCTACGTCAATACCAAGATAATGCAAGAATAAGAAACATTCAAATTTAAGACCAGGAACTCAAATCATTATATATATATATATATATATATATATATATATATATATATATATATATATATATATATGTTATATAGAATTATTGCTGCTCAAATACACCTTATTTAAATAATATATATGTAACTTAAATTGTAATATATATATATATATATATATATATATATATATATATATATATATATATATATATTTATTAATTTAATTAAATAAACAAATCACCACGAGAACGCGAACGCCATAACGGTCAGAACGCGTTTGCTGCATGAAAATTCGAGTCATGTTATCGACGTTCGATTTTATGTATATTCACTAATATATATATATATATATATATATATATATATATATATATATATATATATATATATATATATATATACAGGGTGTCCATAAAGTTCGTGTGCACTTTTAAAAAATTATAACTTTATTTGTATTTGCGATAGAAATAATCCGTAAAAAATGTATCTAGTTTTAAGTATAGCTAAAATAACTAATGTGATTTCAGGCATTACTGTAAATCAGTTGGCAAATGTTTTACGTGAACTGCAAAATCGTATTACCCTTTGTATTGCTAATGATGGAGGACATGTGGAAACTGAAATAAAATTTCAATAAAACCATAAAAAATATAGATTTACTTCTTTCTAATCCATTTTACAAATTATTTCTATCGCAAATATAAATAAAGTTATAAATTTTTTTAAAGTGCACACGAACTTTATGGACACCCTATATATATGTATATGTACAGATATATATATATATATATGTATGCATATATGTATATATGTGCATATATATATATATATCTATATGTATGCATATGTATGTATAAGTATATGTATGCATATATATATGCATATGTATGTATATATATATATGTATAAACACACACACACACATATATATATATATACATGCATACATGCACACACACATACATATATATATATATATATATATATATATATATATATGTATGTGGGTGTGTATGTATGCATGTATATATATATATGTGTGTGTGTGTGTATGTATGTATAAACACACACACACACACATATATATATATACATGCGTATGTATGTATAAACACACACACACACATATATATATATGTATGTATGTATAAACACACACACACACACATATATATATATATATATATATACATGCATACATACACATACATATATATATATATATATATATATATATATATATATATATATATATATATACGTGTTTCGTTTCGTTTGTTTTACGGCATATCAATTTCTATGGGTTATTTAATGCCGCCAAGATTTTCATTGTTGGTAAAGTTTTTTCCAAAAAAATGTTTTCCTTCTAATATGTTTTTATAAATGTACTGCTGCTAATAATTTTTTTCCTCACAAATTTTATTGCTGTTAATAACCGTTTACAAAAATGTGTGACGTCATTTCAACGGTCAAACTGTAATATATATATATAGCCTTACTGGTGGCAAACGCTGCTGACGGCACCAGGGGTGGCAGTTCCGCCATAGCCACCGAAACCGTGATATCACCCCTGGTCGGCGGCTGATGAAGACACGGTATCGCACGTGTTAATACACGTTGTATGTTAAAAAAAAAATATATATATATATATATAGGGCGTGGCCAAGTGGTTACAACGTTCGTTTTCTGACTAAGAGACCCGGCTTCGAATTTCTCCATGGTCGATTTGTCAGGGAATAGACTTGTCGGTCTGGAGGGGGAGGACGATCCCAGTGTGCGGCACTTTTGGAAAGTGCCTGAAAACCATACCACGGGCGTAAGTAAAATTGGGTAGACGAAACACTTGGTGCCGTCGATAGCTGTGCTAGCACGAAGTCACAAGTCATTGTGACACAGGGTTTGAGTTTGCTGGTGTTGTTCAGATTGTCGATCATTCTAGATTTGATAACACGCTTGATGGCATGCTCTAGTAAACTCGCTCTCTCCCAGAAACTGTGACAAATGTCTGCTCAGCATATTTGCAGTATAAACCTCAGGTTGGCTCTGTGCGTGTTGAACAAACATAAATGTGCCTGAGAGTGAGTCTGCAATAGGGATTGGCAAGCCGCCCTAGTAGACAAGTATCCTCGAATACGAGTGACAGCTATCACATACATACATACATACATACATACATATACACACACACACACACACACACACACATATATATATATATATATATATATATATATATATATAAGACTGTGTTATAAATAATTTACGTTTTTATTTCTCAGCTTGGTTCATTAAAATCTTTCGGAAAACTTTTGAATCTGGTTTTCATTAGAGTAAGATCTTCCTCATCAAGTCATTTTGCAACAATCGAAAATAATAATAATCGGTTACTATAAGTTTAAGTGAATATGAATGAACGAAGCAGCATAGATAGATAGATAGATAGATAGATAGATAGATAGGAACAGGCTGAGATAGATAGATAGATAGATAGGAACAGGCTGAGATAGATAGATAGATAGATAGATAGATAGATAGATAGATAGGAACAGGCTGAGATAGATGGATAGGAACAGGCTGAGATAGATAGATGGATATGAACAGGCTGAGAGAGATAGATAGATAGATCCACTTGAGAACGAAAGAAAAAAGGTAGAACCATAGACAGATATGGAGATACGAGTCCTAGAATGAAATATTTCAATATGATATGATTTGTACTCGTGGATTTATGAATTTTGTACACCCAATGTATTATACATATTATCGTCAGGCGTCTAGCATGAAACA
>OZ038490.1:95123303-95148303 GCA_964036315.1 Acanthosepion esculentum | reverse complement strand
CGCTTGGAAATATCAGGTGCTCTAAGCCTGAATGTACCGGTGATATAATGGATAACGGCTCGGAATTGGAAATCGGTGTTCCAGTTCCTGGCCTATCACGCTTATATTGATCTAGCGAGACAAGCTAGCTAACAATTGCACCACGTTGAAAGGCCCAGATGTTGTATATATGTATATAGAAACAGCACCAAATTCCTGACATGAATTCGAAAATTATTACTAATTATTATTATTTGCTTTTGTTTGTTTCGTGTTTAGTTTTTGTTTTGTGTTTTTTTTTGTTTTTGATAATGTTTACGTTTAGTTTTTCTTATTTTTTGTGTTTAGTTTTTTTATTTGTGTTTAGTTTTTTGTTTGTCTTGTGTTTCGTCTTTTGATTTGTTTTGAGTTTAATTTTTGTTTTGTGTTTAGTTTTTGTTTTTGTTTTGTGTTTAGTTTTCTTTTTTGATTTGTTTGTGTTTATTTTGTTTTTGAATTGTTTTGTGTTGATTTTTTTTGTATTTGATTTGTGTTTATTTTTTTTATTTTTTATTTGTTTTGTGTTCAGGTTTTGTTTTGGATTTTTCACTGTCGCGACCTTTCAGTATAAAGGCGATCATGGATTTCTAGAGATTCCTAATGATTATTTTCTTTGATTTGCCATTACTTCATGGAGAAGGTGGAGCATTGGAAGGTAACTTAATTCAAATGTCTTAACAATATAAGATATGTACATGACACAGTGTTGATAACAGACACGCAAAGGAAACTAGAACAGCTCCTACAGAAGGTGGCGAAGGAAAGCGAGAAGAAAGGACTAAGTATAAACTACAAGAAGACAAAATGCATGATTATCAAATCGGGGATAATAAAATCAAACAACTACAGAAATTTAAATATCTGCGAAGTGTTCTAACAGAGGACGGAATGTGCGACACTGAGACCTTAAGAGATATTGGGATGGCCAAAGATGCATTCCAAAAGCTAAGCAGAGTAATAAGAGACAGGAAAATCGTTAGAAACAAAGAAAAGGTGTACGGAACTACTACGTGATATTTGTCTTCCTGTATAGCAGCAAATGCTGGACAATCTCCTCAAAGATGCAGAAGAGACTTGGAGAAACAGAAATGTGTTTCTACAGAAAGATGCTGAGCATACCGAACACCTGAGCAACAAGGAGTTTTCGGAGAGAATGGAAACAAAAAGGAAACTTATACTTAACATCAGAGACAGCTGAGGTTTCTGGGACACGTAATGAGGAAGAAAGGCTTGGAAAACCTGATACTCACGGGACATTTTGAGGGAAAGAGGGCCATAGAAAAGCAGCGCGTAATATATTTGATGAGCTTGAGCAAATGGATGGCGAAACAGGGTTTTTGAGAGCAAAAAGACAAAAGGTACAGGAAGATGTGGAGGGCCATGATCACCTAGGCCATGAAGGGATACGGTTCATAAAAGAATTCCTTATTCGACATGATCTATGATTTGGTCTATCTTGCTGAGCTCAATGTTGCAAGATGGTTTCTAATTTCATGACTTTTTTTTGTATTAAGACCTTCTTTTTTTTGTATTAAGACCTAAGCGTAATAAAATGATTAGAAAAATTGAAAAATAAGGTCATGGCCGTGGTTAACATTTTCGTTACAACGTATGGCTCGATATATACCTGCCCCTTTTATCGAAACCAGTTTTTTTTAACATCAGTTTTTGACATCATTATTATGAGGAAGTGAATTGTTTACGTTTTTCTTTAAAACAAAACAAAGTCTCTCAGTTGATTCTCGCTTCCCTAAAGAAAAAGAAATTATGATAACATTTGCTTATTCTATACTGTTTGATCGATTGTTCATCTTTTCTGTTTCTCGTGTGTTTTTATTTCTTTACTTGGGGAGAACCATATTGCATTTGCTTCTATAATAAGGCATATTCACCAGCCTCTCCATCAGTGCCATAAAAACTACTTCTTTGATTTGTCTAAGCATCCATCGGTTTCCTGGCTATGATTACAGTACCAGGAAGTGGAGGCTTTTTTTCCTCTACACACGCATTGGCCTTCCTCTGATCAAAGAGGATACGTACGACATGGAATCAAGAAAATATTCCAACTAGACTGAAACGAAACTGAAACGAGGGGGAAACATTTTCATCACTGAAGTGCATGAAGATTTTGCTTGAGAAACACCAGATGCGGGATTTTTTTTCATAGTGTAAAATGTAAGCGTAAAACCTTAAAAAGCTAACATTAAGAGCACCTCGTCGCTAAATTCTCATGTTTTTGACCTTGTGCCAAACATTGCTTTAAAACACAACTACCTGAAAAGAAATTGGAAAAATTGCTGTTTGCATTATTGTGACGGTTGCTATCTGCGATTACTGCTTGAAACACACCAGATTCGGGATTTTTTTTCATAGTGTAAAATGTAAGCGTAAAACCTTAAAAAGCAAACGTTAAGAGCACCTCGTCGCTGAATTCTCATATTTTTGATCTTGGGGCAAACATTGCTTTAAAACACAACTACCTAAAAAGAAATTGGAAAAAATTGCTGTTTGCATTATTGTGAAGATTGCTATCTGCGATTACTGTGAATGTGGCAAGCCCGTTTCCAGAAAGAAATAATTTACCCCAACTCCTGTGAAAATCATGTGAACTAATTTTAGTGAACAAATTCTTACACGCGCACCCACTGTCTTGAAGGTCGTTTTCCCCTATTTAAAACAATGTGGAGACAGGCATATAATTTAATGCTTTCAAACACCCACGAAAGAACAAACTCGGGTTCTCTGGTTTCAAAACGCCTTAAAATAATCTATCTATCTATCTATCTATCTATCTATCTATCTATCTATCTATCTATCTATCTATCTATCTATCTATCTATCTATCTATCTATATATAAACTATCTATCTATATATGACTTCAGTTACTCTGACTGTCCGTCACACCCTCTAAAATAGCTCTGCAATTAACCGATCGGAAACAAATTTTGAGGATAAGTGCAAACAAGTAAAGATGTACAAAATACAATTGGTTTACTAGGCTGCGTAGCTTAGTACCAATAAATTTTCATTAATTTTAGGGCGAAAAATTAAAAGTTTTATAATTTAACATACAAAATATTCCCACTATTTTAACAACGATTTTAACAACGATTTTACAATGATTAAAATAACAAATACTTATTTAATAAAAATGAAATAATATTTGGTTGCATATCTTTCCTTTAAGTTTTTATATACACAAGAATCCAGCTCTCAGTCCGCTCTGCGTCTCCGATAACTATAAACAAATCACAAGGCCAAAAAGTTTGAATTTGGCTCCAGAAGATATATTTATGCATGGCAATGTTTTATATGTTGCAAGGCCAAGAGAAAGAAATCTTAAGAATTTTTTCTTCACTGTTAAAAAGTAAAAAAAAAAAAAAACTTGTTAAAAATATTGTTTAACATGATGTCCTATAAAATTAAATTAAGTAAATTATTAAACCCCGAAGTAGGTTTTTAGTTATTTTCTAAACAAATAAGCTTATTGAAATTTCATCGTTTGGTTTGCGAAATTGAACGAAACAGAGTTTGACAGAAAATGTTAGCAATAATTTTAGCAATACTGAGTGCTATGAGGATTTCAACACGCGTTGGCAAAAAATTCTGGGGCTTCAAAATTGACAGAATTTCTTACATGTATAATATCTGAAAGAAAAAGGCGGCTGAGTCATGCTGATAATGATATACTACTAATAATAAGGCAAATATGGATAGACCTGCCCGCAATGAAAACGAAGCGTCACAAGGACGGTTTTTCTCATGAAATAATAAACATTGCCGAATAGTGAAAGTAAAAGCGGTGTCATGGGAAAAACTGTCCTTTTGACACGACTGACTTATTGCGGGTACGATTATCCATGTTTGCTAATAATAATATAGTGAACTTATTGGCAAGCATTAAATGAACATGAAATAGGTTCAAGAAAAATAAACTAAATGATAAACATCAAGACATTTTCAAATCTTATTCATTTTCCCGCGCTTTCAGACCTCCAGTGAATCTTTATTGCTTTTTAGAAAAGATGAAATTCATATTTAAAAAAGTAATTAACGACAGAAACAAATGATGCAACATATAGAGACCGGAGATCGCATCGGTCCAAACGTATTTTATTTTTTAATGTATTTTACTAGGACGCAAGAGAATGAAAGTGAGAGTGAAAAAACTGTGAATATTGGTGATTGAGGAAAGGATAAAAGATGAACTGGGCCAAGGCAACAGAAGATGGCGATTGATCTTGCATTTAAACTTTTGAATGTTCTAGTTATCAGGGAAGCAAGTAGGAGGAAGAGAATTCCACAATCGTGAAATGTTATAAAAGAAACTGTCAAAATAGAAGTGGCGGTTGCATTTAACTATTTCAACAGTAAAAGGGTGGGACCTATATGCCAATCTAGTAGCACGCTTAAATTCATGTCAAGTCATGACCAATTACATTGCAGATCGTTTTTTGAATTTTTCGAGAACTTCGAAATGAACAGCAGGGGCACCAAACCAGATATGGAAACAGTATTCAATGCACGGACGAATGGTAGATTTGTCGATGTGTAAAATGGAATCTGACGAAAAAATCTTCTGGCACGTCACAATGGACCAACTTTCCTTGCAGTAGATGCAGCTATTGATTCAATATAGTTTATTGCTCAAAACATCGCATACAAGAGTTCAAAAGCGTTTCCAAATCCTTGTGGGAGAATAATTATTTCCTACACTCCAAACTCTCTCTGGTTCTCTCTCTCTCTCTCTCTCTCTCTCTCTCTCACACAGAGGCGGGATGTGTCGAGTTTCTCATTGCTCTGTCGCTACTAACCTGGAAAGTGCTCGGACGAGCTTCATCTCCTGGTTCCACCAAGTCGGATATTCACGGCTAGAACACACCATGCTACTTACATAGTAGCAAACCACCAACATTCGCTCCGTATTCTATCGGAGAAGTAAGTTCAACTAAAGCAGCTTCTTCCCGCGAACCACACACCTGTGGGACAGACACCCAAGAGGATGTTTCCCCAGATCACTACAATCATAACCTGTTAATGTCTAGAGTCAACCGTTATCTTTACCTCCTATCCATATAAACTACACCTTGTCGTAACCCTTTACCTCGAGTGGCCCCTGAGCCTTGTACATGGTGAACCTTACTGTAAAAAAAATAAGCAAAACTCTCTGGGAAAACATTTAGAGTCTATTCTTACTGGTCGAACAGCAACAACAAGTTGCTAATGGTGATTATCAAAATCAGTCTTGGCAGAAGGAAAATTAGAAAAGGAGTTATTGGATTATGCTAATATTGTCATGTCTGTGGTTGTGGGGACTGGGTATTTTTTTTATCTTTGAATTGTATGCATACACATGGGCGGATCAACGTGATCATTTATGAGCCGTGTCCCTTCACGATATGGGTGATCATTATTTTCATTTGTAGCTCTGAGCAACGCCTTCCATTTCCACCTTCCCTTCGTTTCTCTGCCATCCACTCACACAATCTCGTTAGGTAAGGTACTCGCTCTTTTTATCACCCGCTCCATTTCTCAATTCGTCCCATGAGTACTGAACCTTCAAAAATGTGCTTCCTCCTAATATGTCCCTGAACATTCAATTGCCACTTTCTGATTTTAAGTATAAATCGTGTTATTCAGACAATAGACATAACGATGTAATAATTCTTCTAGCGTGATCAATTTTCTATCGTAATCAATGTTAAGCTATTTACTTTGTTGCCACGATGGACAATGCCAAAATATATATTTTGGATAAACTACTAGAGCCCCTAATCAGTTCTGAATTAGATAAGCATCTCGCAAAACAGGGCCTTTTTTTTTCAGGCAAGCAATATGGCTTTCGTTTTTCTGGGTCCACTGCTGATGCATTAACGATTACTGTGGAAAGAGTTTATCAAGCTTTAGATAAGAATGGTGAAGCTCGAGCTGTTTCCTTGGGCACCTCGAAAGCGAAAGGGTTTCGGCATACCGGTCTTCTACAAAAGTTGAAAAATTATGGTGTCTCCGGAAGAATTTTTGAATTGATTCAGTCTTTCTTATCGAATCGTGAAATGAAAGCGTTGCAACCTAGAAAAGGTTACTGAATGAGGAATAACCAAAACGGAGGTTGGAAATGAAATGGTAATCTTTATAACATCAACAAAATACAATACTCGCCAGCGGCGTGAAGTAATTAAACCACTGCTAGTGGTGGACTACTTAGACAGGATATTACCCCCGCTTACAAAAGTGTCCATTAGTGTTCATAGCTACAGTATATAACAGAAAGTTGTCCTAAACGGCCACTCTTCTAGATCCTTCTGTACCAATGCAGGTGTCCCTCAGGTCTCTATCCTTGATCCCACATTGTTTTTCATTTTCATTAACGACCTTCCTGTTGATATCAGCTCCCAACTTGGAATCTATGCAGATGACACAACCATTTACTTACCATTTTAGATACTACGTCTGGTTAGTTCGATAGGTTAAACTGGAGGTTGTTCTAAAAAAAACTACCTACACTCTGTTGTTAACTGGGGCAAAGAATGGCTTGTTAATTTAAACGCCTCTAAAACTAGCCTGCACTCTGTTAATCATCCGAGATAACCCTCTCTGCCTTCCATAAGCATGGTTTATGCTAACCACAAGGACAGTAACCCGTTGCGCCTTCTCGGGATAACGTTCTCAGCTGATATGAAGTGGAAAGACTATATTGAACCAATTGCTAGGCCAGATGCAAGGAAGTTAGTTCACTGTGTCGTGCAAGAATTTTTCTCTTCAGAATATATCTTATATAACTTTACCATTTGCCCATGCTTAGAATATTGATTGCATATGGACCGATGCTCCTGCTATTTATCAAGAGATTCTTGATAAAAATCCTAAGGAGAATCTACAATATTATTGGTCCTGACCTGTCGTGTCGGCTTCAGTCATTTTCTCACCACCGTAAAGTTGCTTCCTTGTCCCTTTTGTATAAACACTTTCATGGAAAATATCCAGATGAGCTCTTCACTATGGGGACTAGTTAGTATTTTCATAGAGACAGTGAGGTATTATGGTGGTTGTAGTAAGAACGATTCGTACGATTGGGTCAGTGTTTGCGGCTAGCTAAGTTATAGTTAAGACAGAAGAAGACCGTCCTTTTTCCCAATCCCCCCTTCGGTCTTGTGCCACATTTCTGTAAGTTGTACAGAATAAATATCGCTCTTCACTATGGTGTCTAGACTTTATGAAATTAAGCGCAGTACTCGATTGGAAGCTAGGTCTCATCAGTTTACAGTTGAAATAGCTAGAAGTAGCTGTAAGTTCCATGCTAACAATTTCTATTCTTGCACTTCCCGCTTATGGAATCCTCTTCCGTCTCCATGCTCCCCGGCCATGTTTGATCTTCAAAAATGTAAATCGTTATCTACTATCTTCCTGATTACTCCTCTATTGTTCTCGCTCCTTTATAATGTTTTTTGAATAGTTTTACAGACAGTAACCCCTTGTGTCATAGTGGCTTTAGTCCCTCGCTTGGAGTAAATTCGATTAAAAAAATTCTCTAAGTATTAAATTTTCCAAGCCCTCTTTCCTCATATGCTTTCATCTCAGCCCCCTCTCACATTTTAAATATTAGTTTCCTTCCAGTTGTAATTTTCTTTAGATCTTCCTCACTGTCTACATTTATCTTCAATAAATCATGAATAATAAACGAAGTAAATTTTAATCTAATAACTATTGAATAATTTTGTAATTTAATTTATCAGTTTATTCTTTGATGTTCAATATCCCTTCATAATTTCTAGGACCATAATGTATCCCAGAAGTTTCAAATAGGAGGTTTTTTTCGAGAAATATCCTAGTTGTCATATCTTAACACTTACTAGAGCGTGGGAAATACAAATTGCACCATCAGAAAAAAAAAGTTAACGACTTGTAAAATCTGAAATAGCCTCAGATACCTTACCTTACGATTATGTGTGCTCCAGCACGAAAATTCTAGCTTTCCAAATCTTCTAAACTTAAAAGTCGAGAGTAATTGGTTTGAATCTGTCCAGGCCTATTGAATTAGTTTATAAAGAAATATTTAGCCACTTCAAACTTATGCAGTCGTTGACAGGAAAATGCCGCCTAATTACAGTCGCCTTCTTTTCAATGGCAGTACTGATTGTTCAAGCCGAGAGATTGTCCAAACCACGAGAGACCATTAGGTTAGAATAACCTGTCAATATTTGAGAACACTAACGGACAGAGTGTTGTGCCAGTCCGTTCTGTAATGTTTTAAACTTTTCGGAGGCTTCTGCTACAAAAATTTAACATTGATTCTAGGTCCGATTTTCTTGCACCAGAAATTTTGATGCCTGTAACTAGCAGAATACCCATAAAATATGATGGAATTATTTTAAAATAGATTAATGTCTATATTTCTGAGATGAGGTATGATGTACACTATGTACATTATTCGGACTATTATCCTCATCTTGTCGCCATATTTATTACAACGTTTCGGCGGTTGTACGCTCCGGCTTTCTTCAGGTGGTTGGAATGTCGAACTGAACCCTTTATTTCGCTCACTGGTGTAGACTGTTCTAGTTCCATGTGCCTTGTTTAATGGATGTCAGTTATCAGTTATCTCCTGTTAATTCCTCTTTCCAAGTTCTCCACTGCCTTAACCGAGTATTGAACTCACACTGGGTTCTGTCACTGGATCTCACTAACGCCTTTATCCACTGTGCCATGTGTCCTTGGACAAATGACACAGGGGATAAAGGCGTAGAGAACTTGGTTAAGGCGGTGGAGAACTTATAGAGGGGAATTAACAGGACATAGCTGATAACTGACACCCATTAGATTAGATTATGTATTCTATTTACATTATTTGGACTATTGTCCTCATCTTTGTCGCCATAATTATTACATCGTTCTGGCCGTTCTACGCTCCGGCTTTCTTCAGGTGGTTAGAATGTCGAACTGAACCCTTTATTTCGCTCACTGGGGTAGTTCCACGTGCCATGTTTCCTCAAGGCCACATGGCACAGTGGATAAAGTCGTTGGTTAGATCCAGTGACAGGACCCAAAGAGTGTGAGTTCAATACCCGTTTAAGGCAGTTGTGAACTTGGAGAGGGGAATTAACATGAGATAACTGATAACGGACATTCATTAAAAATATGGCACGTGGAACTAGAACAGTCTACCCCAGTGAGCGAAATAAAGAGTTCAGTTCGACATTCCAACCACCTGAAGAAGGCCGGAGCGTACAACGACTGAAACGTTGTAATAAATATGGCGACAAAGATGAGGACAATAGTCCGAATAATGTACATAGTGATTTTCTTGATCCAGCAGTTTTCATATTTGTAACTAGCAGAGTACCCATAAAATATGATGGAATTATTTTAAAATGGATTAGTATTTATATCGAGACTCAAAGTATCTGTGTAGCCTGACTGACATACACACTTTTGCCTAGGATCGGTGTAATATCTGTATGCTTTGTTTCGCATACACACTCACAATATAGTCACCGTGTGTCTGCGTGTTTATTTCCACATCATGACAGAATTGGAAAATTCAAAGAAGGGAAATAAAGAATAAAGAAAGCATTAACGAGAGAAGAAAGTAAGAAAGTTCGAGATAAACGAAATGAAAAACTGGTAAAAGGACTGAAACAAAAACAGGTAAAACAAAGGGACTGAAGCAAAAAACAGGTAAAACAAAAGGACTGAAACAAAAAACAGGTAAAACAAAGGGACTGAAACAAAAAACAGGTAAAACAAAAGGACTGAAACAAAAAACAGGTAAAACAAAAGGACTGAAGCAAAAAACAGGTAAAACAAAAGGACTGAAACAAAAAACAGGTAAAACAAAGGGACTGAAACAAAAAACAGGTAAAACAAAAGGACTGAAGCAAAAAACAGGTAAAACAAAAGGACTGAAGCAAAAAACAGGTAAAACAAAAGGACTGAAGCAAAAAACAGGTAAAACAAAAGGACTGAAACAAAAACAGGTAAAACAAAGGGACTGAAACAAAAACAGGTAAAACAAAGGGACTAAAGCAAAAACAGGTAAAACAAAAGGACTGAAGCAAAAAACAGGTAAAACAAAAGGACTGAAACAAAAACAGGTAAAACAAAGGGACTGAAACAAAAACAGGTAAAACAAAGGGACTAAAGCAAAAACAGGTAAAACAAAAGGGCTGAAACAAAAAACAGGTAAAACAAAAGGACTGAAACAAAAAACAGGTAAAACAAAAGGGCTGAAACAAAAAAAGGTAAAACAAAAGGGCTGAAACAAAAAACAGGTAAAACAGAAGGACTAAAACAAAAGGACTGAAACAAAAAACAGGTAAAACAAAAGGACTGAAACAAAAAGCAGGTAAAACAAACGGACTGAAACAAAAAAAGGTAAAACAAAAGGGCTGAAACAAAAAACAGAAGGACTGAAACAAAAACAGGTAAAACAAAAGGACTAAAACAAAAAACAGGTAACACAAAAGGACTGAAACAAAAAACAGGTAACACAAAAGGACTGAAACAAAAAACAGGTATGCCATTACTCCTTTACCCTCTTTGATCTCTGGAAGTGGGTAAAGCTTTATTTAGTAATATTTTCTATTTTAGAGCGTGACATATATCATTATTTAGGAAAGTATGTCGGTAGATAGTACACCATTAATACATATCAATATTGATATCTGCCTGGCGTCTCGGGACACATAGGATCTCTGGTGACGTTTCTGTAATTCTCCCACAGCTTTCGACGATTAGCCACACGCCATTTAACCAGGTTTGAGAATTCCGAGTTCTTACTTCTTCAAAACTTGATGCCAATCAAGGCTGAAGAAACTACTATTTTAGCTGGGGGAGAAAAGATGGAATCATACTTTTCCCCAAAAAGATTAAAGTGAATGTAATGAACTCGACTACCCGATTTCTCGATTCTGACATTATCCATTAAATCACTCGAACATCAACGAATAGCATAGTACCCATAAAAATGACGAATACTTACATATAGATGGGTAACTTTACCTAGGACCAGAATAAACGTTGGCTCTGCCGATGCTCAAAATATAGCTTTTCAGTACTTCTCATGATGACTATTATATATGCTCTCAAAACGCAGACAGATAGATATGAATAAAGATAGATAGATAGATAAAAACAGAATTAGATAGATAGATAGATAGAAACAGAATTAGATAGATAGAAACAGAATTAGATAGATAGAAACAGAATGAGATAGATAGATAGATAGATATGCGTGGGGAACGGAAATTTTCTCGGACGAACAAACTTTCCAAAATCTGACCAAATAAGCAAAGATCAAGATCATACATAGCCATAAGCTGATTATTCATTCATTTCCAGACGACAGCAGAAATGAATAAATACAAGGAAGAGAGAAAAGAGAAGAAGAATGTGTGGAAGAGACAACGTGGAATTTGAAAACTAAAGAAAAACGAAAAGAAAAATTGTTAAAAGTAAAGAGGAATAGATTGCGTCGAAAGAA
This sequence comes from Acanthosepion esculentum, assembly GCA_964036315.1. Classification (NCBI taxonomy): domain Eukaryota; kingdom Metazoa; phylum Mollusca; class Cephalopoda; order Sepiida; family Sepiidae; genus Acanthosepion; species Acanthosepion esculentum. Next base: position 95,136,805 of record OZ038490.1, on the reverse strand, counting down.
AGAGGTACGTTTCCGCATTGAGTTTTATTACTTCTTTACCTAGGAAGGTAAACAGCTAGATACTAATATATATATATACACACACACACACACACACATATATATATTGTCTATGAGCGTGTCGCCGGGAAGTTTTGGTTATTAAGCTTATCTGAATGTCCATTATGACTGGAGTAAGTTAGATTCTCTGTAGATACGAATTGTGACATTCTTGGAGCTTAAGAAATAAAGGACACTTATACTTAACATCAGAAACAGACAGATGAAATTTCTAGACAACGTAATTAGGAAAGATGGTTTGGAAAATCTGATACTCACAAGACAGAATGAAGAGAGGGACAGTGGAAAAGAACATACCTGGTGAGCATGAGTAAATGGTTGGCAAAACAGTGTTTGGGAGAGATAAAAAAAGGTTAAATTTATTAAGAGCTAGAAAGGACAGGAAATTGTGGAGAGTCATGATCGCTAACGTCCTGAAGGGACAGGGCACATACAAGAAAAATGTCGTTTATCCTTTAGTTCTTTTCAATGTCTTTCTTTTTGTTATTCCGTTATATACTTCCTCTCTCTATTCTTTTACCCGCTCTCTATCACTATTTCTCCATTGCACTCACTTTCTTTCCTTCTTTTTTTGTCTTTTCTGCTTCTGTTTTTCTCCCTGTTTCACCTCTTCCTCCTCACTTTTTCTTTCTTTCCTTTTACTTTCTTTCCTTCATTTTTTTTCTTTATTACTCTATTTTTTCTTCATTTCTTTCTTTGGTTCTTTTTCTCTTTCTCTTTCTCCTAATTTCCTTTTTTTTTCCTTTTCCCCATTACATTTTCGTCCTTGATTCCTTCATAGACTTCCTACTGTGTCGATGTAACGGTAGAAACTAGGAATACTGGTCCATAATGAAGACCTATTGTTTCATGACGTATTAGTAAAAAACATCTCTCTGTTTTTAGTCATCTGACGACAGTTTTTTTTTTGTTGTCAAAATGTATTTATTTTTAATGGCGTGCTCCTTCAGGAAATAGGTGATCAGTTTCTTTTTCTTTATTATCTAAAAATTAGTATGGCCTCTTCCTTAGGAAAGATAGGAGAGTGGTTTTCCATTGCTTTCTCTACGGTTTCAGATTCAGACTTCTCCTTCCCCTAGACTGGTTGCCATCCAAGGCTACAGAGCTCAATATACCCTGCCATAGCTGGTGATGGAGAGAAACTCGACGTAACAGACTCGTCCGGAATGTGAACTCATCTCTGTCGCTTCAAGTCTCTTCATCTGTCAGTTAATTGTCCCACATTCTCCATACCTGCACTTTTTTTCCCTCGTTGATCTACGATCTTCATACTTCTTTCTACCTCGTTCACTCACTGACCCTTCCACTAACTGACCAGCTGACCTTCCTACTCATCCTATCAGTTTACCGACTCATTTTTCAAAATGCCGGACATTTGTGTGGCCTTTCATACCCTCTTTAAGACTTGTTTTCATTGTTGGTTAACTTTAACTTCTTAAAATGTCGCCGTATTGTCTCTTCTCGAATTGGGAACAATTTGTTTATTCCATTGTTCAAGTGAAGTGAATTCGTATATTTTTTCGGCGTGGCTACAACAGTTTGTCGATTTATCTCGACAAATTGGGATTTTTTTTTTCATTTTCTTGACATTTTTATATCTTCCTCGTGTGTGGTCAGTTTGTGATTTTTTTTTTAGGTGTGGTCACTTAGTTTGCCCACGTACTGATGTTAGAAGATCGGTTACATTCAAGACAAAAGAGAAGGACTGATAACACTGGTGTATTAAGAGAACATGAAATTCACTTTACCTAATTCTACATTCTTTTTCTTCTCTGTCACTTCTTTCTTTCTTATCTTTTCTTCCTTTATTTCTCTATCACCTCTTCTTTCTTTTATCACTTATTTCTTCTCTATGACTTATTCCTTCTTTCTCTATCACTTCTTTCGTCTTTTCTTTATCACATCTGTCTTTTCTTTATCACTTCTTTCTTCTGACTCACTCTTTCTTTCATTTCTTTATCACGTCTTTCTTTTTTATCACTTTTTTCTTCTGTCTCACTCTTTCCTTCTCTATCACATCTTTTCTTCTCTATCACTTTTCCCTTCTTTATCGCATCTTTCTTTTCTTTATTACTTCTTTCTACTTTGTCACTTCTTCCTTTTCTTTATCACATCTTTCTTTTCTTTATCACTTTATACTGTGTCACTTCTTCCTTTTTTGGTCAGATCTTTCTTCTCTATCACTTATTCCTTCTTTTTTCTATCACTTCTTTCTTTTCTTTATCACTTCTTTTTCCTCTATCAATTCATCTTGTTATCAATTCTTCTTTCTTTTCTCCTCTATCACTTCTCCCGTTATTTTTCTTTATCACTTCTTCCTTCTTCGCTAGGATTTCTTTCTTTCTATATCTTCTTTTGTTTTGAGTGTTCTTACCTTCTTTTTCTTTTTGCTTTTCCTCGGCTTTTCCACCATTTTCTTTTTTTTTCGTCTAATTCGTTTTCCCTTCTCTTCTTCTTCTTCTTCTTTCCCATTCTGATGGTCCATTTATGTTCATGTCATCTAACTCCTACTTCCACGTAAGACGCCAATAAAATGTGAGAAACATTCAAATTAAATCATCTGGAAAGAAAGGAACAAGAAAATAAATCTTAAATAGAATCGTAATGTCACAATCACAATTTCCTTAACCCACGTGAGTTGTATGGGCACCACATACACTGCAATCTTAACAACAGTGGGTGTGTTTGAGTCAAGAGAGCCTGACGCAGCCCATCCCTCTTGAAGCTGGCTTTTTATTCAAAGTTCTCCTTCTACTAGACTGGCTGCCACCTAAAAATGGAGAATCCCCTTCACTCTGCTATTCATCTCGTAGAGATGGATGCAGGTTTTCCAAATTGTGTGAAAGTAAACGCAACAGACGAGCACAGAATTGTAAGGAGATAATAATGATTAACTGCTATAAGTTCTGCTAATTCAGGTAAATAGGATTTTCAAGTCCAATAACAGATATCGCTCGTTATTGCGTTTATTCGACTACACTTAACTAAAATCAACAATCATGCGGTGTGCAATAAGTTGTCGTTTTTAAGTAGAATCCACAAAATCTCCAATAAGAAAAATAACAGAACAAAATAATACAAGAAATGACAATGTAATACAAGACAATAGCAAAGTAAATAAATTTTAAGACAGTAAAAAAGAAACATTTTTTCATATGCAAAAGGGATACAGTCAAGTTGTTATAACAATCTGACTTCAAGGTAAGAAATAAATAAATGTATGATTAAAATCAAGAATTATTCATTTCCATTGACGAAGAAGCAATCTCAGCATGCATCTGTACCGTTTGTTTATAAATTTGAGCAGGGGGAATTTTTAGCAGTGATTCCTGATTGTAACCAACAATATATAATATATATATATATATATATATATATATATATATATATATATATATATATGAGAGAGACAGCGATAAGAATAAGCAGCTCCTTAAAGGGTCTGATGATTGTGCAAAAATACATGAAACTGACAGTCATCATCTGTCAATGTCCACTTGAAATTTGACTATATATATATATATATATATATATATATATATATATATTCTATTTATACTTTTTATGGATACACTTATTTGAGTAAATGCTCTGTTTTTTTTTTCAATTAAACGGTATTAATTATATTTATCGGCCTGTATGTTCGAAAAATTTCGTAGAAAATATGCATCCTCCGACAGGAACCGAACCGAATACGGAACCATCATTAAGCCTGACGTACTATGATTAAAATATTAAAATATTGTCGGATTTAATCCAGTTCATATTATATATATATATATATATATATATATATATATATATATATATATATATATATATATATATATATATATATTATTTTTAGTGGATACTTCTATTTGAGTAGTTGTTCCGTTTATCTTCTTTTTTTTTCCTCTATCGGACTGAACTGAATGTTCAATAAATTTTATTAGAGAAAATACGCGCTCTTTTTCTCTAATAAGATTTCTTTCAAAATAACTTTAAAGTGATAAAAACCTGTTGGGTGAATAAAAATCCATTTACTTCTTTTAGAAAAAAAATATATATTATACTAATATATGTGGGTACATTTGAAGGACACCTGGCTGCTAGATTTCGTTGACTATTCTGTAAAGCATTGGCCCGGCTCGGCAGATTTCCAAAGAGAAAGCATAACAAATCAAATCTTGTCGGAAACTAATAATGTATGTCATATAAATGTTGATTAATTAATGGTTGTAGAATGTAAAAACGACCTGAGATCTACAAGGCAAAGCAATGAAAGTAAGATGAAAGGAAATCAGTTATAAATAATAATGATATTGCTCACTATTTACATTTTTCGGACTAGTGTCCTCATCTTTGTCGCCATATTTATTACAACGTTTCTGCCGTTGTACGCACCGGCCTTCTTCAGGTGGATGCAATGTCGAACTGAACCCTTTATTTCGCTCACTGGGGTAGACTGTTCTAGTTCCACGTGCCATGTTTAATGGATGTCAGTTATCAGTTATCTCCTGTTAATTCGCTTCTCCAAGTTCTCCACTGCTTTAACCGGGTATTGAACTCACACTCTTTGGGTCCTGTCACTGGATCTAACTAACGCCTTTCTCCACTGTGCTATGTGTCCTTGAGGACAATGTGAGTTCAATACCCGGTTAAGGCAGTGGAAAACTTGGAGAGGAGAATTAACAGGAGATAACTGATAACTGACATCCATTGAACATAGCGCGTGGAACAAGAACAGTCTACACCAGTGAGCGAAATAAAGGGTTTAGTTCGACATTCCAACCGCCTGAAGAAGGCCGAAGCGTACAATGGCCGAAACGTTGTAATAAATATGGCGACAAAGATGAGGACAATAGTCCGAATAATGTAAATAGTGTACCTAATACCTTATCTCAGAAATATAGAGAGATACTGAATGACATTGCTTTATCTAAGAAATATGAACCATAATTTTAACTAAAATTTTCATCTTCTATGTCAAGAAAAACGAAAAGCATGATTATATAATCCGAATAGGGTTTTCTCCTTTTCTCTCTTCTTTTCTTTCTCATTCTTGCTCTTCTTCCCTTTTTCTCGTTTCTTTCTTCATAATTCTTTCTTTTTTCTTTCTTTTTTTTCCTTCTTGTTTTTCTTTTTTTGCTCTGCCTCATCTTCCTTCGTTTCCTCTTTTTTTATCTTGCTTTATTTTTCCAGCTTGTTTCAATTCTTTTCCATATTGTTTCTCGTTACATATCTATTTCTGTGTTCTTTTACATCTCTTTGTTGCTTTTATCTTCCTTTTCAATTGAATCGTTATAAAGCTGGCGGTGATTAATAAAGATTTTTATACTGAGGTAACACAAATGGTTAACCATATATTAAGCCAATATTTTATAGATTTTTAAGTTTTTCTATGATCCTCACAGAGTGCTTACACCGCTTCTGCATCCCATATTCAATATCTAAAAAAAGCTTTTGAAATTGTGTTTTCTATATCCGAGTTTAATCATTGAACCAGATACGCATGCGTAAAGCAACCCATGTGTTAAAAACTGCCTTCCAATGGCTGATTTTTTTTTCTGATGCTTAAAAAATAATTGTCACTTAGGAAACAAGAATGACAAGAATGTTGTGGCAAAATTTGGAAAAGATCGTAAATTTGTACAGAAAGGAAGTAGTGGAAAGGCAGATGCGAGCTGAAGAATAATAATGGCAGGAGAAAAACAACTGGAGAATAAGGAGAAATAGAGAAACGGAAGAAATAAATAAAATGAAAAATGAGAAGGAAAACGCGAGCGCCAAAAATATGTGATGAGAGAAAGAAAATTAAAGAAGAAAAAATTAAAGTGGGAAAAACAGAAACAAGAGAAAGGAAGGTGGGAATAAATCGTGAAAGAGAAAAGAACAACGTAGACTAGTTTTATAAAGGAACGAAAATAAAAAAAGAGTGAAAAAGACAATAAATGAAAAACTTAAATAAATTAACTCATTAATGCCTCCAAGCTTAATAAGAAAAATTAAAATAAAGACCTGCTAATAATTATAGGTTTCTAAATTAGATCATGTATTAATTAATTTTTTTTAACTCGGATATTAATTGTAGTTAAATAACCTTCGCTTTCTGACCATGAGAACCCAGGTTCGAATCTCACCATGGTCGATTTGCCAGGAAGGTGACTTCTTGATGTTATCAGTCTAGAGGAGGCGATACCAGGGTGCGGCATCTTTGGAAAGTGCCTGAAAACCAGACCACGGATTGACACAGACCATGTCAGTGAAACTGGGTACATGGAACCTTTTGGTTGCCGATAGTTATGCTAGCATGAAGTCACAAGTCATCGTGACCGAGGCTCTGTTCCGGAGCAGGCGTCTGCAACAAGGATTAGCTAGCCGCCGTAGTAGACGAGCATTCTCGGATACGAGTGGTTGTGCCATTGATTGATAAAATTCGGTATTAACCATAGGTTTCTACTTAGGATTTATTAATGTCTTATTTATGACATCATAAAGATTAATGTCTTATTTATGACATGATGAAGATTAATGTCTTATTGATGGCATGATGAAGATTATTGTCTTATTTATGGCATGATCAAGATTAATGTCTTATTGATGGTATGATGAAGATTAATGTCTTATTTATTGTATGATGAAGATTATTGTCTTATTTATGGCATGATGAAGATTAATGTATTCTTTATGGTATGATGAAGATTAATGTCTTATTGATGGTATGATGAAGATTATTGTCTTATTTATGGCATGATCAAGATTAATGTCTTATTGATGGCATGATGAAGATTAATGTCTTATTTATGGCATGATGAAGATTATTGTCTTATTTATGGCATGATCAAGATTAATGTCTTATTGATGGTATGATCAAGATTAATGTCTTATTGATGGTATGATGAAGATTAATGTCTTATTTATTGTATGATGAAGATTATTGTCTTATTTATGGCATGATGAAGATTAATGTATTCTTTATGGTATGATGAAGATTAATGTCTTATTGATGGTATGATGAAGATTATTGTCTTATTAATGGCATGATCAAGAATAATGGATTAACTCAGAAAAAGAAAATAAATAGATAAATAAAAACAAAAATACATTTAAAATGTTCGGGAAGAGATCAACAATGAATTGAAAGAATTGAAGAATTATCGGAATTCGCGATTCAAGACACGAAAAAAAAAAGAAGAAATCACTTCAAAATCGACAAAAAGATGCGATAACCTTCTCCCTTAGAAGCTATTTCGATTTAGTTAAGGCCAATATTTGCGTCAACCGTTGGCGTGTAACGGAATCAAATCATTAGATTCTTGGGAAAACTGATTAGTCTTGAAGGAAATGAATTAACCAACCAGGTTTCTTTGACCAGAATCCCTTCCCAAGCCAATACTTCCATTTGCCCTTTGCTTACACAAGCTTCATCGTCACCTTTTGCACTTTGGGACTTGAATCACACTCCTCTTCACACGGAAATCCAATCAGAATGTTTTAAAACAAAACCCACTTTTAAATGTCACCGGAGAATAGATCGTTGTTCGGCGTCGTTTTTTCCCCCTCTTCTTCTTCTTCTTGCTGATTTCTTGTTTCCGTTTCCGCTTTTCTTTATCTGTTTCTTCTTCTGACTTCATTTTCCATCAACAATGAATACTTTTTCACTTTTTATTCTTCTCTGGCCATTTTATCCTTTATTGCCAATTTTCACATTCTCTTTCTTTTTCCTTCGTCTCCCGCCTTTTTCACCTTCATTATTTTTCCCATTACTTCTTTTTTTTCATTCTCCCCTCTCTTTTTTTCTTAATCTCTTTTTCCTTCATTTTTCCCTCCTTTTAATTTTCAAATTTCTTCTTTTTTTTGTTGCGATAATGATAATGCTGAAGGTGAAAAAGTATATTTTAGTTTCTTTTTTCTCTCCTTTCTTCCCAAACTCTATCTTCCTTCTTGAATTGTAATTATTTATTTTGTAATTTGGAAAATTTATGAATTAATAAAGAAAATAAGCTACCTTAGGAAGGTGGATGTTATAACAACATCAATAATAATGATTTTGATTGTAAGGACTTCCGGTCTTACTAGGGAATGCTGGGATCAAGACGGATTCCAACGGGTAGTTAAGTTTACCATGTGGTCTTTGTGGTGCTTCGACTTTTCAGTGGCAAGTCTCATATGTCTTTCCACCCTTGGTTTTATTTCTCTTTTCCTGCCTTTTTAATAATTTCTTTTTTTTTCTCTTTTTGTTATTAATCCTCACTATTCCGTATTTTGTGCAAATATTCTTTTTTAACTTCTTTAATAATCTGTCTTCTTTCTCTTGACTATCTCTATTCTTCTTTCGATTTTATACGCGTTTTCTAGTTTTCTTTTTCTCTTCCTTTTATGTCATTTGTCTCGGTAATCAGCGCTTTTTTCTCAGTTTCAATCGGAACTTTTTTATGTCTCTATTTTTCTTACATCTATTTCGACTGAAGCCGCCGACAACATTTACTGTTTATTCCGTTCCACTTGTCTCCTTTCTTATTTTCCTCCTTTTTTTCTTTTACTTTAATTCTTTCTCTCTGTTCCTTCTAGTTTTCTCTTTGCCTTTTGGCCTCTATCGCTGTACAATAATATTTATCTCACTCGTCTTGTAGACCATTCTTCTTTTATGCGTCATGTTCCTTCGGGACGTGGTTGATCATGGCTCTCCGCATCTTCCTATCCTTCATATCTCTAAGTAATATTTTTCTCCTAACTATCCTTCCTTCTCCCCGTTTTGTTATCCATTTATGCAAGCTCGTTACGTGAGTTACTCGACCCCCCACAGTTTTTCCTTCAATGTCCTGCGAGTGTCAAATTCTCCAAACCATCTTTCCTCATTATGTGTGATAGAAGATTTTGTCCTTCTGATTCTAATTATAAGTATCCGTTTTACTTCATAAGCTCCGTCGATGATATTTTCAGCATCTTTCTCTAGAACCACATCTCTGTAGCTTCATCTGTAAAGAAACATTCACTTCCATATAGAAAGACATTTCAGAGCATTTTTCTTCGTTTCTAGCAAATTCTCAAGTGTCTTAATTCTTTGTTTAGCTTTAAGAAGGCATTTACACAAGCTTGTCGGGTAGTTTACTTCATTTTTCTCCTCTTTCCAGTTTACTTTCAATATGTTCTGTGAGTGTAAAATTCTTTAAGCTTTTTTTTTTTCATAGTATGTGTCCCGGGCATTTCGGCTGTCTCTTTCAGATGTTAAGCATTAGCGTTCTTCTTGTCCCCATTTACCTTAAAAGTTCTTCGTGGTCCAAGTAGACTACTGCTACTATGGATTCATTCAGGAATTACTGGGTTTGCCATTGGTCATAAACCCTGTTATGCGAAGCTTAATACATGTCTGTTACTAGAGTATCACGGTTTCGATTCTCATTGAATCTGAGCTTAGAAAATTATTCCTATATTATTCCTCTTTTTTTTTTGTAATGTAATTGTTGATATTAGCTACTACAGACTTAGTATCTGTGTATATTTCTGAGATGAGATATTATGTACACTATTTACATTATTCGGACTATTGTCCTCATCTTTGTCGCCATATTTATTAAAACATTGCGGCCGTTGTACGCTCCAGCCTTCTTCAGGTGGTTGGAATGTCGAGCTGAACCTTTTATTTCGTTCACTGGGGTAGACCGTTCTAGTTCCACGTGCCATATTTCGTCAAGGACACATGGTACATTGGATGAAGGTGTTGGTTAGATCCAGTGACAAGACTCAAAGAGTGTGAGTTCAATACCCGGTTAAGGCAGTGGTGAACTTGGAGAGGCGAATTAACAGGCGATAACTGATAACTGACATCCATTAAACATGGCACGTGGAACTAGAACAGTCTACCCCAGTGAGCGAAATAAAGTGTTCAGTTCGACATTCCAACCACCTGAAGAAAGCTGGAGCGTACAACGACCGAAACGTTGTGATAAATATGGCGACATAGATGAGGACAATAGTCCGAATAATGTAAATAGTGTACAGACTTAGTGTCGGTAACTACGGGCAATGGTCATTATCGGATCGATGTTTCCCTCTTTATATCCGTTATAAAGAGGTGTGAGTGCATAGACAGAGTGATTTTCTCTGTATCTTTTTTCTCTCACTTTATATTTACTTTATTTTTTTATCATTTCGCCCCAAGCAAGGCGAGAATACCACTAAGACACAAGGGGTTACTGGGAGGGAAATACAATGAGACGATACTGTAGCGGTATTGACGCCCTAAATCAACCCGTACATTTTTTTACTTTACGAATGCGTAAGGAAACGCAACTAGAGAAACAATAAGAAGAAACACAAAACGGTTTTATAACAAGAACAATATTTACATTTTATGTATGTCAAATGTTATACATCAATAGTTAATAGTAGTTACTTCCCTTTGACTGGAAATAAGTTTGTACTAATGGAGTACTTTTTTATCTGAGCTCATAAATGTTTGGATGAAGTTGCCGCTCAAAATGTTCACTGTGAGAGAGTTAAAAGAATTCTTTAAAGCTGACAATATGTTGAGTAAAAAACTTTTAGCTTTAGAAGAATTGAAGGAGTGAATGTTCCGTAATGTTTGTAATTAAGTTTCCGTTGCTTGTAGTTGAATATTCGTAATATGTTAATTTGTAATGTTCTTAATGAAGTTTGAAAAGTTTCGTACGTACGTGTGTATGCCTGCGTGTGTGAATATGTTTTCATGGCATCCGCCCGCAAGAGGTTGGGACGAGATTTCTTTCACTGCTACATTTTCGTAAGCAAATGAAGTCAAGAGAGAGTAGAGTAGGGGGAGGAACGAGCTTGTGTCTGGTATTTATAATCAATGTAATCACGTGACAGGCTCGAAAAGCATTGACAGATTTGGGGCGGAATTATTTTTTTTAGTCTGGTCAAGAACTAGGTCGATGTTATTCGGACGTAGCTGAGAACATGATTTAAATATTAAGTGACCAATCAGAAGTTGAGGTTTTCTGAAGATATGTATGAAGCTGAATAAGCTCTGTGATCCGCTTTTTGCACAGATTTGCACAAAAATCGACATTGATAAAAAAAAAAGTGGTAGCAGGATGCTAAAATATTAATGAAGATAAATAAGAATAAAAGAAGAGGGCTCAGGAAAATAGAAAATGGCGATTGAGGTTGCGTTTAAATTTTTGAAGACCGTAGGTGACAGAGAAGCAAAACACTGGAAGTGAGCTCTGCTAGCGAGAAAAGAGAAACTATTGGAACATAATTTACGTTTGCATCTAGCTCGTTCAACAGTAAAACGATGAGATATATTTGCCAATTTAACAGTAGACTTGCACTCATACGGTCTAAGTACCAACGAGGTTTTTCTTTCTTTGTGTTATGCCATCATCATCGTCATTATCGGCTTGCCTCTCCTTTCTATTTCAACACTATTTTTTCCATATTCTCCCTTATTTTCTTTTTCCCCTTTTCTTAAGCTTTTCTCCTCTTCCATCCATTTACCCATTCTCTCTATTACTGTCTAGTGAAATTATTCCCACTCTCTAAGTTTTTTTTCTGTTTATAAGCCCTGCATAAGATCCACCATATACTTCTTTTTAAAAAAAAAATTATCAACGTTTTCTTTCTTTTCTTCTTTCTTCACTCCCCCTGCCACAAAATTCCAGCTCTTTCTTCCCAACATCTCTCTTTTTCCACCTTGTCTTTCTGCCTTTCTTTCTCCATCTTCTTACGTAAACTAGTTTCCTGTCATCTCTTTTTTGTTTCACGCACATCTTACGGCCGCCATCATTTTCTTTTCCTGCTTCTCCACCCACTGAAATGGGCCATTGTTAACAGAATACAGATGTTCGTTCTTCGGCTGAAAACGACTTTTTAAAAAATCCTCGGACATTTAATCAGCCGACCTCTGTGCTCTTTGTTTATGCTATTAAATTTATTTTATTTTACGACATACGAAATAAACAGTTGGCATCACATTCACTTCTCTCTCTCTCTCTGATACTTTCGTATTTTACTTACCCTCTCTTTATGTGCGAGTAAAAAATTTCTCATTGTCTGATGTTTCTTTTCACTTCTTCTGACTGATTTCCCCTCCATCTACATGTTCTCGCTTTCTCTCGCGTGATCGCTCTCTTCGTCCCACTCTTTTTTGCCGCTTATATTCTTTTTTTCTACGATCAAACTTTGACCTTTTACCACTTGTTCAGAGTCTCTAATATGACCATCTGTAAATTTCTTTTCTTTCACTTTGCTTTCTGTTTTTCTCCTTTTGTTTTTATTGTTTATTTTCCTCGCTTTCTTCATGCACTCACTCAAAGAACTTTAATTCTTTCGTTTTTCTTTCCATCTTTCTCTTCCCGGTTACTGATCTTACCCTTTGACTTTGTCATGACTTCTCTCTTCTCTATCTCTCTCTTTTTCTCAAAAGCTTTCTTTTCCTTCTCTTCTTTCTTCTCTTTTTTTTTTTTTTTTTTACTGGCCTGCCACTCTCTTCCAACATTCTCTTATTTGAGTTTCTTAACTTTCCCTCTTTTTAATTTGTTTCTTTCTTTTACTCTTTCTCTCTAACGCATCAACTAATTCTTGTTTTCGTTTCAAATTAAGATTTTCTCTTCTTTTTCGCTTTCTCGCCACCTTTTTTATTGTCTTTCTTTTTGCCGTTACTTATTTTATTCTCTCTTTATGCCATTTTCTTTCTTTCTGTTTATTTGCATCTTCTTTCTTTTTTCTTTCTTTCTTTCGTTCATTATTTATCTATACCATTCTTTCTTTCTTTCTCTCATTCATCCTTCTTGTTTTCAGTTATTTTTCTTTCTTTTTTTTCGTAATATTTCTAATATATTTATATATGTATTTTTTTAAATTTATGCAATTAATACTTTCAGCCATTTCTTCTTCCTTCCTTCCTTTCTTTCTTTCTTTCTTTCTTTATTTATTTATTCTCCACACCCAATTTCCATTCTTTCTTTTTTTCACCCTTTTTGCAGTCTGTTTCTTTCTTTCTTCTTATTTCCTTACTCCCAACTTTTGGTTCGGGAAGACGCATTTTTCTCAGACGACGACGACATTTTTTCTTCATTTCTTCTTTCAACAGTTATTTTTTTATTCTGAAAACCAAAATCAAGAAAAGAAAAAAAAAAACAGAAAATCCGCTGAGTTATGATAATTACAAGCCTGTTTCATTTTCCTTATTGTTTATTCCATTATAAATTCTTCTTTAACGCCATTAAAGGCAAACACCAAATAAAAAAAGAACAATTTCTATTTTTTCCCCATACTGCAATTTTCACTCAGCTACAAAATAATTTGCACTCACTTTTCATGGACAAAGCAATAAATAAGTCAAAATATCATGTTTACGTCTTCCACGTAACTGGGAATTGCCTTATTTCATCAAAACGAGAGTTAGACATCATCTAAGTAGACACAGGAACGTTGTACGGAGGGATGACCCGAAAGCAATATAGCCACAATATGGT
>OZ038490.1:95113303-95115803 GCA_964036315.1 Acanthosepion esculentum | reverse complement strand
TGAAACCCCATGACTGACTGACTGACTGAATTGAGTCATGAGGTTGTTTTTATAGACTTTGGTGTATCAAAACCGGCTCCAGGGAGCTCGGCGGAAAAGGATTTGTTCCAACGTTGATACAATTTAGTGTTTCTTAACCAATAGAAGATTGAATTTACAGAAACGAAGTGGTGATTGGTTAAGGCTTTTTTTAGGGAAGAATACATCTTTCCGAAAGGGGTAAAAGGCTAATGTGGAAGATTCCACAATACCCATTCAAATGTGAATTACTATGATTGAGGAGAAAGGGGATTATATTGCAGATTTGATTCGGAATCATGAGAGTTCTTTAGTTCTTTTTTATGTTGTGTATGCTTCTATTATTACATATGTAATAATCTTTGTATTCTTCTATTATTACGTATGTAATAATCTTTGTATGCTTCTATTATTACGTATGTAATAATCATTGTATGCTTCTTTTATTACATATGTAATAATCTTTGAATGCTTCTATTATTGCATATGTAATTAATTCAAAACAGGAATAATGTTTCCACCGACCTTCAGAGTTAGGTTGTTATCACAAGACAGACATAGTGGAATGAAATTAGTTTAATATAGGAGTTACGGAAGTTGAACATAGAATAAGCTGCGCAACGAGTAGTTTCACAGAAAACCGCAAATTGCTACACAACCAAAAATAGTTTTGAAATATCTAAACTGCCAGCTGTACATAACCGCTTTCTATGATAAATGTTTAAAAATAGTTTCGAACGAATGAAACCTAGCGAGTATCATCCTCTTCGAACACTGTAGATTGGCGGTACATAATCACAAAGAACTACTGCATAAGGGAAATCACATCAATTGAATATCTCATGTTAATCGATGAGAAAATATTTACATAATCAAGTATTTGACATTACCCACGACTTCAAACAAAAGCTTAGGAAGGAAACCCCCATCAATACTGGAAAAATCAATAATAGTTACTGGACTTAAGAAAATTATTTTCCTGAAAAAGAATTTTAATTAAAAGATTTTATAACTTTCAAGCGAAACTGGCACTGGCTGCTCAGCGAATGCCGAATGTTTCTTTATAAGGAAACTACTAATATTATCATTACCTTTAACATAAGTGTGACACAAGGCAGCAATTATGTAGCATCACGTAATGCTTGTGCTTATTACAATACTAATGATTTGTGAAACCACTAAACTAACTACTACTCTATTACAATGTGAACCCAATTATTGATTATATTTATTTGCGTTGGATATAAGAATAAATAGAGGAGATGTCGAAGTTGGGAGATCTTGCATGTTTTGACAAACAGCATTTGAAATGCTGGCTTTACATGAGCTTGATTAACGTCAACTAACGCAACCCAGCAGACGCGTACTTATCAGGCACATTAAGCTGGAATTAATCATAGTCTAGACTGACAAAAGGACACAGTGATTGAGGGACCTAATTGGAATCTAATTTCTCTACCTAGCGTACTAGTTTTCAAGCAGAGTCTGCTAACCATCGTGCAATGATAAACATTCTGTCAAGTTAACCTAAATCTAATTAACCTGACCATTTACGGTTGAGCGAATTCCCCGAGGCAGGTGTGGATAATGTAACGGTAATCAGTGGAGAGTGAAATCAGAGAGCCGAGTTCAATTTCCAGTTGATTTTAATTCGTTCACTTCGTGCTAACCATACTGGAAAAGACATGAGTCCATATCTCTCCAACTACGTGTTAAACAGAAGGGTAGAACCTCATGTTTTGCTAGCAACTTGCCAAGGAAAAGGAAAACATTTAATTCAAAACCAACCTGAAGAGAGATGGGCTCCCTCGGGCCAAGACATTCCGATTTTCTTATAAATGCTTTACATGTGTTGACCTAAAGATCAAATGGGTTTTTATGTGATAATATGGAAAATAATCTATTTGGATTTATTTGGTGGCAGCAGATGTGATGACCCCTACAATTCCCCCTACCACACCCCACACCCCTCT
This sequence comes from Acanthosepion esculentum, assembly GCA_964036315.1. Lineage (NCBI taxonomy): Eukaryota > Metazoa > Mollusca > Cephalopoda > Sepiida > Sepiidae > Acanthosepion > Acanthosepion esculentum. The sequence continues at coordinate 95,113,812 of OZ038490.1, read as the reverse complement.
AAAAATTAAGGATAATGGAAACGAAAGGGATTCAGAAAGAGACAGTTGAAGTTTCAAGTGCACATAATGTGGAATGAAGGCATGGAAAATTAGACACTCACAGGAAACATTGAAAGCAAGGAGGTCAACAAGCAACTTACCTTACGAACTTGAGTAAACGGATCGCGTAACCGAGATTTGAGGAGATAGCAACATAACTTACTAAGAGTTAAAAAGGATGGGAAATTGTGGAGTGCCATGACTGCTCATGTTCTGAAGGAACATGGCACATAGAAGAAATATAGATAGTCTTTTGTATAAGTAATTTAAGAAGAAAAACAAAGCATCGCATTTATTTTGTCTTCTTCTGCTGCTTATTATTATTATTATTATTATTATTATTATTATTATTATTATTCCTCAGTGTAAATACTGATATTGATTCGTTTGACCCCCAACTGAATTTGTCTCTTATTTAATGATGTAGTTTCAAATCAATATTTCTAAAGTGCGCATGCGTATTAGCCCGT
>OZ038490.1:95100803-95108303 GCA_964036315.1 Acanthosepion esculentum | reverse complement strand
AATGGTCATTTGTTTGATCGTACTGATTGGGGAAAAGGATGCTTGTTCAAGTATTCCACAGTAGGTAAGGAGACTTCCAATTTCGAATCAAAGAGAAAGACCTGTTACTTCACCGGTCAGCGAAATGCTTTTAGCAGCCAAGATATTCAGGAGAATAAATCTTGGCAAAACCGATTGATTTGCATCCAAAGTTCTTGCTGGGTTTCTTTCTGTCGTCTCTTGAGCGTTCATCTTCGTTTTCGTTGCTGCAATTATACCAGAGTGAACTAATCAAATGGGAAAATGCGCCCTCGTATGACGCAGGTCAAAGCTGGTGGCGTAAACGCGAGGAATGCGAGGCGGCGGCTCAGAGATGGGCAATAACAATCTGGTAAGATTTGTAATATTGCCAACAGCTTGAGTGACGTTTTCAAAAACTGTTGTTCGGCATTATTCTGATGCCAAAAGTTCATTTTCAAAGGAGATACAGTCATGTTCTTCTTCTGTGTGTTGTATCCATTCAGGATGTGGGCGATCATGGCTCTCCACAATTTCCTATCTTTTTTAATAGGTAGTAAGTTTTGTCTTTTTGTTACCTCTCCAAATCCCTGTTCTATCATCCATTTACACAAGCTCCCAAGTTAGGTTACTAGCTTATTTCCCGCTGTTTTCAATATACCCTGTGAGTAGCCAATTCTCCAATCCGTCTTTCCTCATTATGGCGGTTTTCTAAGCGTAGCTTAGATGTGGCACAGGGCCGAAAATGTGGAGCTCCCAGAGAGGATTGAACCCCCTAATCAGACAGAATTGACCGAGAAAGACAAGCTTACAAGCCATAACACCGTATCGAAGTGTCCCTCTTTCCTCATTCTAAGATTTCAGCTCTTTCTGATTCTAATTGTTCTTATACATTCCTCATAAAACTTCCTGATTGTTCACATTTAAAATCCATGCCATTCGTAGCATTCCCGTCCGCCATAGAATCACGTTTTTGTAGCCTCAGGTCTCTTCTTCCTCTGTGAAGAGATTACCCAACATTCACCGCCATATACAATATAACATAAACAGTGTAGTGCTCTTTTACTTGTTTCTAACGTAATTTTCCTGTTTCTTATTACTTTGCTTAGTTTGTTAATAGGCATCTTTAGCTATTACAATGCGCCTTCGGATGTCATCGTCCTCTTTAAGAACACTTTCTAAATATTTAGATTTCTGTACCTGTTTGATTTTGCTGCTGTAGTTCGCATTTTAAGCCGTTCCACTTGTGTATCGCCGAAAACTGACTAAATTGGCGGCTTGTAGACAAGAAATGGAAAATACATGTGCAGTAAACCCACTGCACACTTTGGCCAACGTTTCCCTAACAGTATTTCGCCGTACTAATAAATGTCTAGAAGCTAAATGCCACCATTTTGAGCATCTCTTGTGACTGTAAATTTCAAAGTTAACTTGTATTAATCTCGTGATGTCTGAATAAATTTAGTATTACAGTATCTAGACAAATTATTTCTTTCCTGAAGTTTGCGTACATTTTTCTCGCGGGCTTTGTATATAGGTAATATCTGTACATCTATTCCTAAATAAATAAACATACACATTGTTCATGGATACCCATTGAACGACCTATATATGTTGGATCCATGATTAGACCATTTAAATATTTCAGGCATAATCCATCTTGTCTGCCAGGAACCCGATGTTCCGGACAATAAAAGGATGGGTGTGGCAAGACGCCTCGTCCCTTCCAGCAAAATAGTATCTTGGGCGGTGACTTTAATTTCAACCGAACCACTTGGCGCACGCGCAAACACTCTCGCTTAGAAATTTTCTGACAGCTAATCCCAGAAATTTCTTTCTTTTTTTTTTTTTTTTTTTAGGAGATCCAGCTATCTCTCTGTGCACAATTATTTTTCTCTCTTTTTGAATTATGTTGTTCTTTATATAAATACACATGAAATTCCTCCAGGTTCGAATACATTTTTTTCAAACGTTGGATTGATTTATTCTGAAAATTCCCAACCTCTTCCTGTTATCGTCTGCTACATATTGCATCCGTGGCTATCATAAACAAATATTCTACACGTATAAAAATAGATCTTTTTTTTTCGTGGTTTGCATCGTTACGTATCCAAAATAAATACCGAAATATATTTGGTGCTTTTTTTTCTACTTATTTTCCTTGAAATAGATCAATAATACTAATTTGGCAGAGTATATATCAGTAGTGAAAATTTGGAGACAAATATTTGCTTAATTTCTAATTCATTATTCAGCATCGATATTTGGTTAAGTCAATCAGCTACGAATTCTTCAGTTCTCGTTAGTTTTCAATAACAAAATAAGTATTGAATTTGAAATAGACAAGGTGCAAAAGACTTTCGCTTAAATTTCTCGCTGATTTTGCTAATTATATGAACACTTCGTACTTCACAAATTTATTTATTAATCTACTTGTCTGACTGTCGCTCAATCTCGCCTGAGATATTCACGTATATTTCAGGGCCTGAGATATTCACGTATATTTCAGGGCCTGAGATATTCACGTAGTATATTTCAGGGCCTGAGATATTCACGTATAATTCAGGGCCTAAGATATTCACGTATAATTCAGGGCCTGAGATATTCACGTATAATTCAGGGCCTGAGATATTCACGTATAATTCAGGGCCTGAGATATTCACGTATAATTCAGGGCCTGAGATATTCACGTATAATTCAGGGCCTGAGATATTCACGTATAATTCAGGGCCTGAGATATTCACGTATATTTCAGGGCCTGAGATATTCACGTATATTTCAGGGCCTGAGATATTCACGTATATTTCAGGGCCTGAGATATTCACGTATATTTCAGGGCCTGAGATATTCACGTATATTTCAGGGCCTGAGATATTCACGTATATTTCAGGGCCTGAGATATTCACGTATATTTCAGGGCCTGAGATATTCACGTATATTTCAGGGCCTGAGATATTCACGTATATTTCAGGGCCTGAGATATTCACGTATATTTCAGGGCCTGAGATATTCACGTATATTCCAGGGCCTGATATATTTACGTATATTTTTAATGGCCTAGGCTATTATCACGTATATTTCAGTGCCTTGGATATTATCACTCTATTTCAGGGCCCGAGATATTCACGTATATTTCAGGCCGGAGACAATCACGTATATTCCAGGGCCTAAGATATTTACATATATTTCAGGTCCTGATATATTTATATATATTTTTAAGGGCCTGAGCTATTATCACGTATATTTCGGGGCCTGGGATATTATCACGTATATTTCAGAGCCTGACATAATCACGTATATTTCAGGGCCGTTGTTGAAGTTTATAAAACACAATGCACAGAGAAAGTCACCCAATCTCAATTAAAATATATTCATGCAAAATATTAAAATTGTTTCAAAAATTGCTTGTTCAGGACGCTGAACTCCAGCCAGATTTTAGTGATAGGTAGTTTAAAGATCATATTTAGATTTCTCGGGGTAACAAAATACTTTCTTACATTTTCGCTTTCAAATATAACCACACGTCGTTTTTTTTTAAATTTCCGATTTTCATGGAAATTACAATTTTCGCTAAGACATGCTGATGAATCTGAATATAGTTATCTTTTGTAGAAAAAAATTAATCGCTCTATATTTCCATAGTCAGAATGTGCGAATAATTCTAAATTTATACGAAGTTTTCTCTATTCTGTGCATTTTCTTCCGTCCCGACTTAAAGGGATATTTAGTGTCAATGTCAACACTGTTTATGTAGTAGTAGTAGTAGTAGTAGTAGTAGTAGTAGAAGACATCTATTTATCTCGCGAGATAATGGCAAGTTTCTGTTTGGTCAAAATTCAGTCCCTTTTATGAGCGGCGTCTAGAGAGGTTTAACAGACCAATCTTTGCATGGCACTCTCTTCTGCAGGCGTGGCAGACAAAGCTTAAATATGGAACAAAGGTTTGAGATTGCTCTCTGCTTCCTGCGTTTCTTCGCGATTTCCTTCTGTTGGTTTTCGTTTCTTCCGCCCTTCATGAACAGCATGGCTCCAGCCGATGCGATCGTCTGCTAGTTTTTTTCAGTTTCCACTTGTAATCTTCCTTGAAACGTATTGTAGGTCGGACTGTCGGACGGTGTCCCGTGGCCAGTTCACGGTACATGATGCAGACATTCATTCAATGTACATGACCCAGCCATCGAAGACAGCGTTGACAGATCGAGAAGATGTATGCCCCAGAAGTCAGCTTGCTCCAGCACAGCAATTCTAGTGACTTTTTTTTTCATGTGATGCCAAGGATACGTCTTAGGCAGTGAAGATGGAAGCTTTCCAGACGGTTTTCTTGACTGATGTACGTGTGTTGGCGGAACATTTCATAGGCTGATCAATATAATCCCATGGAATGTGACCAAATAAGATTTATTTTTCAACTTAGACCCCCTCCTACTTACGTTTCATACACTTCTTCCATCAGTATACTAATGCTTGGATGCTTTCCACGACTGTTGGTCATAAAGGGCATCAACAGCAGATGTAACTTCATCGTGTGATACTGATTCCCGGCAAGTGTTTTCATCTTGGGAAACAAATGATAGTCAGATTGGGCCCAACAGGGAGGTTGATCAACTAGTTCAAAGCTACAGTCATGCACAGAAGCCATGGAAACCAAGGGATTGTGTACTGGAGCATTGTCCTGATGAAGCAAGATCCCTTTCATAAGTTTTCCTGTGCGTTTGGTCTTGATAGCCTTTCATAAGTACCCCAATAAGTTAGCTTAGTACGTTCCATTGATGGTGTGGCCCTTCTGAAGATAGTCAATGCATGCAATGACTTTTGACTCCAACGAAACTGGGATCATCACCTTCCCTTCAGATGAAACGATCTTGGCCTTCTCGGAGCAGGTGGGGATAGGTCTTTTGATGACATGGATTATCTCTTTGCCCCTGGATAAAAGTGATGAACCCAACATTCGTCCTGGGTTATGAAACGTTCAAGGAAACCAGTTGGATCTTCCTCAAACAATGGACTTTACCGCGATGTAATCATTCTAGTGTGCTTTTGATCAGGTGTCAGAAGCTGTAACTAAGGTCCGCTCAGCATAGTTTCAGTACAAACCACAAGTCGGTTTTCTGGGTGTTGAACACAAATGTGCCTGAGACGGCGACATGCAATCGTCAGGCAAGAGTTGCCTGACGATTGCATCTAGCTTGAAACAGACTGTCGCCTCTAAGTGTTGACTTCTATGTTCACTTTTATATTTACACACGCTCTATCTCTGATATTGAGCACTTTATCCCATAAATATAGCACACTTTAAGACTAAATTTCTGCATATATATATATATATATATATAAAGGAAAGAAAAAACGAGAAAATTGTATTTATGTGTCTACAGAAAAATACAAAGAAAAAATTTGTCCGTGTGTGTGGGGATGTGTGATGTGTCTTGTGGTTGTGGGAAATTAAGTTGGCCTGCTTAGGGAGTGTCTTATCAAAGGTGAAGAGTCCCTTGGTTGTCACTACTACATGTCGGAGTAAAAAAAAAATGAGTGGTGTTATGTCACTTCCTTTTATAATCCTGAATACAACGACACCCAACTGACAGGCAGGGCGGGGCAAACCCCTCAAGGACACCACGAAAGATGATGTCTTATTCTATGTCAATAAACGCTTTGCTCTTTTTAATTCATGGCTTTGTTGAAAGCAGTCGTCAAAAGATTATGAATATGAGTTTTAAGATTTTTCAGAGTTTCCAGATAGGAGAAATCATAGTCCTTTCTGATGTGGTATGGTCGAGGCTTTTTGATTTTAAGTTGATTGATAAATTACTGACTTGCATAAGGATTTTTTTAGAAGTTGTATAAAAAAAAATAGAAATTGGAAAACAAAAGAAATGATGAGATTTTCATTTTTTTTTGAGTCATGCAAAAAAGGCAGATGTTATGAATATTGGCAAAGATATTATAACAAATTTTACTTACTTTTGCATAACTCGAGGATCGACAAGTGTTGCATATCTTTTACAGTGTCATTGGCTCCAAGTTGTCATCTTGCAGGATTAACAATCCAATATGCCGGTTAAGCGAATGCCCTAATAAATTACACATTATATTCATATAGCCCTTTTCAATTTCGTAATGTTGGAACCATTTTGATGGACTTTTGAAGAGCCGAATTAAGAGCATATGTGCATTGCAATGTCTGAATACTTTCTATCTCTAACCCATCACGCCTCACATCTCATACCAGATGCTACATCGAAACTTACCTTCACGCGAGTGTGTTGAAATCAAATTCATGCTTCACTAAAACACATCAAAGCAATTTCTCAAAGTCTCTCCTGTTGAAGAAATAGCTGTATATAACAAAAAAGACTTTACATCAACTATTCAATCCAACATAACTCACAGAGAGAGAGAGAGAGAGAGAGAGACTTATATTCGCTTCGGTATGTCACTGTTTTCACCTGTCAATATTTTTTTTTAAATTAATCCTTTTCGATTCGTCCAGAAGTACACTGAAGGACCTGATCAGCAAGAAATATTATTCTATACTGTTTCTCATGTGACAGTCATTGATACAAGTGAAAATGACCTTTTTTTTTTCAACTGTTGCTTTAGAATTAAGATCGTCTCTATCTTGGAAACTTTGCGTTACTAATTTCACCCAAAAACTCACGATTTTTACTGTAACAACGAAGCACGATGTTTTCCTGAATACAAAGAAAAAGCCGAAATTACGATGATTCACGTGAAAAAAGTCACGTTTTTCTATTTTTCTGTTTAAAATTTTCAGAGTCCATTAAGCTGGGAGTCAAGACTTCATGTTTTGCTATTTGATTATGATTGATTCATTTCGCTGTAGAATCCACGTCCTGTTTAGTTTTTTTTAATAACATGATAACTTTTTAGGATTAGTCTAGTTTTTAAAAATACGTTTAATAGCTGTCTATATTTCTGATATGAGGAATTTAAACTATTTAAATTGTTACCCTCATCTTTATTTCCATATTCACGATGTTTCGGTGGTTATACACTCGGGCTTTCTTCAGGTGATATTAACTAAAACTGAGATATCCAAAAGCATGGCATGTGGAATTAAAACAATCTCCCTTCTAAAGGGTTCGGTTCAAAATTCCAACAAATATCATCTGAAGAAGGCTGTAGTCCTCATACTTATCGCTATATTCCCAACTTTTCGGCCGCTCTATGCTCCGGCCTTCTTCAAGTGATATTTGTTGGAATTTTGAATCTTCGTTTCCTTCACACGAATTTGGTAAGGGTGAGGATATTGATCGTGTTTACACGACTTACACATTTAATATCCTCACCGTTACCAAATTCGTGTGAAGGAAACACGGTATGTGATTTATCAGTCTTTCTGTACTCCAGCCACTTTTGGAAAACTTAACAGGAGAACGACAGCGAAGAATCAGAACATTAGAAATGATATGCTAGAGGACCATGGCCTCTTCTCCATAGACATCATCACAAATGGCACACAGTGCGAAATACCGTCAACAGG
>OZ038490.1:95075803-95093303 GCA_964036315.1 Acanthosepion esculentum | reverse complement strand
CGCCATTCACTGCTTCGTTTCTTATTTCCTGTAATTTGACGGGGAGGTCTCGAATTGTACTACATAATGATGTTCTAATATCTTCCTCATATTGTAGAGCTGCAATTACGGAATCTTCTAATGGCTCCGTTTTCTTTGGTATTAGTCTCGAAAGACCATCTGCATGCCCGATTTTGTTTGATGGAAGATACTCCAATTTAAAATTATAGTTTAATAAAATCGTCCTCCATCTTAGCAATCTATTAGCAGTGTAGACAGGTAGACCTGTCTTTGATCCAAATATTGTCAATAACGGCTTGTGGTCCGTCTGTAAGGTAAAAATTCTACCGTAAATATATCTGTGGAATCTCGTAACTGCAAAAATAATCTCCAGCGCTTCTTTTTCGATTTGCGAGTAAGTTTGTTCGGCTGGTAATTACGTTCTTGACGCATGCGCGATGGGTTTTAGTGTCACATCCGACATTTTATGAAGTATACATGCCCCAACACCATAGGAACTCGCGACTATTATTTCCAATTTTGGATCATAATACGCTAAAAATAAATCTGCTGTTAGAGTCTTAATGATTTTGTCGAAAGTTTTCTGACATTCATATGACCATTCCCAAACTTTTTCCTTCTTCAACAGTTCGTTTAGGGGTGCGCGTAATTTGTGCATGTTAGGAATAAATTCTTGATAATAATTTACTAAGCCCAAGAAGCTTTGTAACTCGGCTAAACTTTTTGGAGCTGGCATTTTTTTTATTGTCGTGGCACTTTTTGGGTCTGGTCTTCTTCCTTCTTCGTCAATAATATGGCCCAGATATTTTATCTCCTTCATAAAGAAGTCACATTTATTTTCCTTTACCTTAAAACCGTAATTTTGTATCTGCCTGAAAACCTCTTGAACGTGTTCCCAGTGTTATTCAACATTTTTGCTATTTATCAGGATGTCATCAAGGTATGCGATCGTGAAATCCAGTCCGCCTAGCATAGTATCCATTATTTGCTTAAATATCACCGGCGCGACCTTGATCCCGAATGGTAATCTCTGGTACTTATATAACCCTTTATGTGTGTTTATGCACAACAACCTCGAGCTTTCCTCGTCTACTGGTATTTGTAGGTATGCTTCGCTCAAGTCTATCTTTGAGAAAAACTTTCCTCCGTTCAACTTTGTGAAAACTTCCTCTGGAGAGGATAGTGATAATCCTTAATCGCTGCATTCAATCCCGTCGAGAAATCAGCGCATACTCTTATCTCCCCCGATATCTTTCGAGTCCTTTTTTTACGCTTATACATCTCTGACAGTCCTCGGCCAATTTTTGTAACGTCAATTATGATTCACTCTCAAGTTTTGTTAGAATTATCCGTCTGATCTCCACATCTTTAGTCGAAACCAGGCCTTGGACGAATATCAAACATTTAAAATTGTCAGGGCTGAGTTCAGATAACTTAAAGTCATCGCGGTGTTTGTTTACTACGGAAGCGAATGTTATATAGTCTTCGCTATCCTTTTTTGTTAAATTTAAACATTTCCACTTTTTGTGGAATAGTGAAGTGTTCGGACTAAATAATTCTGTTAAAAGTTTCACGGCTTCCTTGAAAGTCAACTCATGCGTTTTCCTCGGTAGCATGTAGTCTACGAATTCAGTGTATTCGCTTGACCCTAGTTTCCTCAGTAGTAGACGTACTTTTTTCGCGTCTGACCAATTCCCGAAATCAAACTCATATGAATCTTCATATCTTCGGCACTAAGCCGGGAAGGTTTTGTCTTCGTCCAGTGCATAAGTGAAGTCTTTGATAGAGCTCCATATAGCATTTTGAGAGAATGCCGCTTCATTTCCAGAATTTTGTCCTTTATTTGTTACTGCCCGTAGTAGTAATTCTTGTAGTTCGAGTTGCTTATCTTCGTTTTTCTGTTGAATTTCCAATAGTTTTTCTTCGTTTTTCTGTTGAATTTCCATTTGTTCTTCTTGTAGCCTAGTCTGTCTTTCCTCATTTTTTTTTTGCTGCTCGAATTGCATTTTCCTTAGTTCCAATATGGTTGCCTTAAAGTCTTCCATGTTTACACTGTAATTTTGTGTAACGTTTTTTTTTTCTCAGTGTAGACTTCATGTCTTTGTTGCCTGTTGTTCTGGAACCTTAGTGTGAAAAAATTTTCCTGCGTAGAAATATATGTATATATATATATATATATATATATATATATATATATATATATATATATATATATATATATATTTATATTTAAGTTCTTTTATGTGTGTGTGTTTGTGTGTGTAACAATTGAGGGGCAGTGTGCAAAATTTTGACGTGACGCACAGAAGTCAAGGGCCATTCACGTCCACACGCAAAAAAGACCGTCCCAAACAATGGCGACACATTTCACAGTAAAAAGTAAATTCTAATATTTGGGTGTGTGTGTGTGAGAGAGAGAGAGAGAGAGACAATCACCTTCTATCCCAGGTTCTAAAATTACACACTGAATCTACGGACTGTCAAAGATTACTCAGACCTTCAAAAGTTTACACAAAAATAGTGTGCTTTAGGAACTTTTGCAGTAAAACATTTTGGTTGTAAATATGCAACATTTATGAGGATAATGTACGGATATCTTTTCTGAGGTGTTTATAAATTATACACTCTTCAATTATTAACTTTAACAACGGACAGTTTTAAATTACAAAATTGTATTTGGATTAAACTAAATTTACTTCCAATATAATGCATATATTACTTATAATACGTCTTGCCGTCAAAATTGCCGACATGTGTATACTACTACTACTACACACACACACACGTGTGTGTGTAGTAGTAGTATACGCAGACATCACATTGGTTCTTGAAAATGACTACGACGGTTGAATGTACATGAAGAAAGCAATAATACAATATGAACTTTGAACTTTACCCACAATTCTGATTCCAATACACAACGCCATATTCGGACATTGCAAAAATACAATTAAAATATTAAACAGTTAGACCTTGTAGGTTCTTTTAAATCAAACTTGTTTGAATATATATATATATATATATATATATATATATATATATATATATATATATATATATATAAATACGAAACAGTTTCGCGGGAAAAACTATTCCTTTTATAGGCATTTCAGAACATTACTACACCAAAAATTCTGTTCACATACACAGTATAAAAAATACTGAAATATCCTACACCAAGAAAATAGCAAATTCAAACTACAGATCCTCGAAGCAATCTACATTAAAATATTAAAGTCAACATTGAATAGAATCAGCTACGAATACTGTAGTAATGTTCTCTTGGTGTTAATATCAATGTCTTTTATACACACAAACACACACATATATATATGTGTGTGTGTGTGTATAATTTATCATTTTTTCTTATGGTTCTCTTTTTAAACTAGTTACTCGAATATTCGAGTGTGTGTATGTGTATTATCTGGTGGAATGTGTAAGTTTATGATTGTACTCTTCTGCGGGGGCATGTATGAGTGCGTGCGCTAAAATGTAGCTTTTAGAAACGATTAAATAAATACGGGCGGACGTTAATCTTTGGGGCTCTATGGCGTACAAGTTATAAAACGAGACATTAGAGATGGTAATATGAGAACATAACATCTAAAAGGCTAATATATTGCTCAAACCACACAGTATATATTCATAACTCATTTGAGTGCATATCTGCGCCCTTCACACACACACACACACACACACACACACACACACACACAGGCATATATGTATATATATATATATATATATATATATATATATATATATAATTTCATTTTTTTTTATTCTTCACTAGATAATTTCCAAATATCCAAGTCACCAATCTAATTTCGGCATCGGAGATGAACAAAAATAAAGAAAGCAAATAAAAAATGCTAAAACGCGCTAGAAAGAAGGAAGATTAAACAGAAGGGTAAAAAAATACCGATAAATAGCACATCTGAACTTTTAATCGATACCTGCCTCGGTGAATAGGAAATGAAAGAAAATAAAATCATATATATCTATATATATGTGTGTGTGTGTGTGTGTGTGTGTACTCATGAATACGCATTTGGAAATATTATATATATCTGAATGCGTATTATTAGTGAATATATGAATGTGCATGTTAATAACTTGGCATACTGTTGGCATCGAAATGCAGCTAATCTGAGTTTAAAGAATGAAAGAAAGAAAGAAAGAATGAATATGGTATAAAATATGAATGAATGGATGAATGAAAGGGTGAAAAAGAAACAAGACAAAAAGAAATAACGGAAGTAGAAAGAAAGAAAGAAAGAAAGAAAAATATGGCTTAAGGGACGAATGGAAATCAAGTAAGCAAATGTTATGAAGAACGAAAGAAAATGAATATCGTATGAAGAAAAAATGAAAAATAAGTCAAAGAAAGAAAGACTGAATAAAAATAAAAAAATGAATCAAAGAAAGAAAAAATATGGTACGGAAGAGAATGAAAAATAAGTCAAAGAAAGAAAGAATACGGTATAAACTATAAATAAAAGAATAAAAAGTAAGAAAAAAGACAAGAACAAAAACAGAAAGAATGAATAAATAAAGAAAATAGTTTAAGGCGTGAATGAAAGAATAAACGCAAGACATTAAACAGGCTGAAGTTACTGATTATTTCATTTGTTTTTACGGCTTATCAACCCTTTGCAGGTTATTTAGAGCCAGAAAATATTTTTCTTAGATTGGTAGAATTTTTTGGCGATAATCAGTCCTACTAATTAACCCATAACTGGGGAGAGAAGAAGTGGATTCATACCTTTCCCAAGGATATTTGCGCGTGAGGGAATATAACGGAGCTGAATGGAATTTGAACCCCGCTCTCCGATCTTCAATTCTGGCCCGTTATTCATTGCACCGCCCGCACATCGAACGAATTAAATCAAAGAAAGAAAGAAATAGAAAAACAAACAAAAAGCAAGAAACAAAGCGAACATGACCGACAATCGATGTTCGGGGGACATTGAGAACAAAAACGAATTTATTGTGTGGATGATAAAAAAAATATGGAGTGAAGGAAAATATTTTCAAAACGAATGAAATAAACGATTGAAAAGAAAAATAGAAAAAGCCAGAAAGAATAATAGAAACGGATTTATAAAGGGTGAATTATTGGCAATGCAAGAGAATGAGATTGTTGACATGAGAAGAAAAGAATTTGCAAAGAAATCAGACGATTTGCATTTGAAGGAAAAAAACGAGTCAAAGTTGAACTGAAGTGGGAGTAAGATGGCGTGATCGAATGAGAAAGATGGGAGACGGAGAAACCTCAAGTGGCAAAATGTCACTTTCGGAAAAAGGAAGGGACGAATACAAACCGTGTCGCTTCAATTCATCTGGCTTTTATTCCGCCCTCACGAATTGATAGAACATTTTCCACCCACAATACCAGGATCGAAGATGGGTCTAGCGAAATCAGATTGGGTTTGGTCCACCGAGGATGTACAACGTCCGGCGTTTTTATCAAATATCTGTGGTTACTTACATAGTTGAATAAAAAGGACTCAGAACAGGTAATTGGATATTAGTAAAGAAGACACACTTTTTCATTTAATAAATAGCTCGTCTCCTTTTGCTGGCTACTTTTCTTTCTGTTTCTCTCCCCCACTCTCTCTCTCTCTCATACACACACTTTCATTCTGTCTCCTATATTTGCATTCGCTCTTACTCTCAGCTTTCTTGATCATCTTCAGTTACCTCTCTCTTTCTCTTCGCCTCTCTTTTTGATTGCTAGTCTCTTTTTGCTGGCTACTTTTCTTTCTGTTTCTCTCCCCCACTCTCTCTCTCTCTCTCTCATACACACACTTTCATTCTATCTACTATATTTGCATTCGCTCTTACTCCCAGCTTTCTTGATCATCTTCAGTTACTTTTCTCTTTCTCTTCGCCTCTCTTTTTGATTGCTAGTCTCTTTTTCGCTTTCGTTTTTTTTATTTTTAACAAATTTGAATCATTTTCACTCTCTCAAGTGATGTTAGGAGTACTAAACTCATTATTTACGCTGCCTTTGTTATTTCTACCACGTTTCGTCCGATCCATTCTCCAAACTTCATTAGTCTGTAAGTTTCCCCCCCCCCCCAAAAAAAAGATATCAAAATAGGCACCATACAAAGATTAAACGTTGACTAAGCAATAACAAATGAAAGACGAAAACATTCAGATAAAGGCAATAGAAAAAGAAAAAAAAGAAGTCATAATTTCTTGGAATAAACCGAGACGGTAGCCATTAACGACACCAGTTCTCTATCTCCCGAATTCTAGAATCTGGTAGCATTTCAAGAAAGAATCCCAGTATGTTACTTATCATAGGTAGACTTACAGCACTCATTTTGACAAATTATTTCAACTCCCCGGTGTGATCCTTGTCGTTTTTTTTTTATTTCTTTTTCCAGTTTCTTATTCATTTAACTTTACCACCAGTTATATTTTTTGACTTTTGATCTTGATCATGATTCTAACTGAACATGACGCCCAGATGCTATGAACTCACAAGGGTTAGTGATACTTGTTCAGAGGAGTTAGGGTACGCTAGAATTTCAACAAGAAAATAATAGGTTTTCTTACCAAATATTCACCTAATGCAATACCAGGAGCCACTCAAGGTAGAGTAAATACGAGTAATGTAGAGTAATACGAATAAAGTTGTATGAACGTAAGAGCAGGAAGTGCATTGTTATGAAGATATTTAGAATAGATAACGGAGGATCATTGATCTGAAGAGGTTAAGATTGTAGTAATCGTTGAAGCATCCACGCGGGATTTTGTTCACCAGAAGTAACCGAGTACGAAGGGAATGAGAATGATTCGACCCTGTGTATGTGACATGGTGGGTTTTAGCTGAAAAAAGTCTAAACTGGTAGTACTAAGTAATGTAGCCCATCTGGATATTAGTCATAGAAATTTCGATAGAGTAACCATAGGTTTTCGTCCGTGAGAAAAAGGTTAAAAAAAAAAATAATTAATCGCCCACAAAGCTGCGTACTCTTTTGAACACTATCAAAGCTGAAAGTTTAACAGGGCGGTAATAATATTTAACCTTTTGAATAATGATTCGAATAAAACATTATTTCATATAGGAATTCATTTATCTTGTGCTCTATTTATTTAGATTGTTTATGCAAATATCAAACATTTAGCTGTATAGAACAAAAGACCAGCAAGCTAAAATCCAGTAGCTACTATGGATCTGACTCGATAACCGCCGCTTGTCTATTTCCAGCCGCAGATTAACTTCCGATGATCGGCGCTTCTATAATGCAACAGAACTTAAACTTCTTTCTTTTTATGTGCCGTGTCCCTTCAGGACGTAGGCGATCACGTCTCTCCATTTTCTCCTCTCCCTTGTAGCTGTCAATAAGTTTCGTCCCTCAGCCACCTGGGGTGGGGAGGTGACAAATGAACGAAATTTACTGACCAGTCATCCACTTGCTTAATCCCGATAGGTATCTCATGCATTGCTTTCTCTAGTCTCTCTTTCCCTCTCTTCGACCTGTGAGTATCAGATTCGCCAAGCCCCTCTTTCTAATTTCGTGTCCCCGAAACTTCAGCTGTCTCTTCCTGATGTTAAGTGTAAGCCTCCTCTTTGTGTGCAACCTCTCTAAGACCTCATCGTTGCTCACACGCTCGGTCCATGATATCCTCAGCATCATTCTGTAGAGCCACATCTACGTCGCCTCAAGTCTCTTCTTCATCTTTGAGGAGACCGTCCAACATTCGCTGCCGTAAAGGAGGAAAGATGTCACGTAACACCTCAGTACTCTTTTCTTTGTTACCAAAGAGATCCTCCTGTCTCGCAATACTCTGCCCATCTTTTAGAATACGTCCTACGGATCTCAGAGCCGCACTTGCCGTCCTCTGTCAAAACGCTTCCCAAATATCTAAACTTCCGCACCTGCTTGATTTTAGCGTCCCCGGATGTCTCGGTTATTTCCCTTTAAATCAACTCTCAAAGTTTGTTTTTTTTGTTCACCACTGCGGTATCGAACTCCCAACTCTTTGGGTCTAGTCACTGGATCTAACCAATGTTTTTATCCACTTGACGATAAAGACATTGGTTAGATCCATAAGGGAAATAGCTGAGACATCCGGAAGAGGCATGAAAAGTGTCACCAAAACAATCTACCCCGGTGGACGAAATAACGGGTACGATTCGAAATTTCAACCACCTGAAGAAGATCGGAGCGTACATCGGCCAAAACGTTGTGAATATGGCAGTGCAGATGACTGTGAATGTGAATAATGTAAACAATCATAACCCCTCGTCTCAGAGATATAGACAGTGACAGATGTACATCTTTCAAAAAAGGCGTCATTTACTTTTTTGCTCTATCTAAGCCTTAATATAGTTCCTTGAAACACGCATGCGCATTTATTGTTATACTTTTTCTAGAACATTTTATGCGTCAATAAATTCCTCTATTTATATTTTCCTGCTTTAAATAAATATATAGATAGATATATATCTATTTATATTTTCTTGAAAGTAAGTGCATATGTGCCTGTCTTTCGATTCATTTACATAGATAGATAGAAACAAATTGTGATATATATATATATATATATATATATATATATATATATATATATATATATACATACATTAGTATGACCAAAATAAGACAGAAATAAACTGAGATAGATAGATATACATCTATTTATATTTTCTTAAAAGTAAATGCACAAGTGCCTATCTTTCGATTCATTTACATAGATAGATAGAAAGATAGACACATAGTTATCTATGTATCTAGCTAGCTAGATAGATAGACATCTATTTATATTTTCTTAAAAGTAAATGCATAAGTGCCTATCTTTCGATTCATTTAGATAGATAGAAAGATAGACAGATAGTTATCTATGTATCTGTCTGTCGAGATATCTAGATAGAAATTGACATATATAGATAGATGCATACATACATAAGTACGACCTAAATAAGATCGAAACAAACTGAGATAGATAAATAGATAGATAGATTGAAAGAAACAAATTGAGATAAATGGATTCATATATACATAATTATGAACAAAATAAGATAGAAAAAGAACTGAGATAGATAGACACAAACTTAGATAATGAAAAGAGTGTAAAACGGTACAGATAAATCGGCAAACATCTGTGAGGTTAGAAAAAATTAAGTTGCTTTCGATTTTCAGTATTTTCGTTATGGCATTAACGCACTTTTCCTTAAATAAGCGATTTTTATTGTCTTCTTTCCATTGATGCTTCCACTTTTGCTCTTTCGATTGCTTTCCACTAATTCACTACACCGCTTTTACTTTGCTCGGAGGAGACCACTTTGGAAACCTTAAAATTATATGAAGTGTTAGTCTTAGGAACCCAAGCTGTCCTCTATGGACTCGTCACAAAGTGGTTGATCTGGAATATATAAAATTGCTTTCAAAGACATTGTTCGATAATAACATATTTAATAATATAACTGAACTGTCTTAAACACTTTTACTTATTATTATAGTCATCATCTTTACATAATGTTCAATGAAATTTATTCGTTAATAACAATGTCTCTGGAACCCAAATCTCGTGAGTTTATTTTGCTTTGTTCTATATTCACTACAGACAAAACGTTTAGGGGTGCCCTCTTGATTTCGAAGTATCACCTAAAATTTGAAGGTTGCGTGCCGTTTGCCCAACTAATTTAATTGCTCACTTCGAGCCCGGGGCACTTTCTCTTCCTGAAGGGTTATAACAATGACAATAATAATAATAATAATAATAATAAAGAAATTAATCCGACAGAATAAAGTTTCCTTAACATTTTAAGTTTTTTTTTTTCCTTAATCTATTTTGCTGGTTAATGTTAATCTTAGGGCTGGCGGATTTTAAATAATTTCAGCATTTTAGCTTCGTATGATTTAAACAAAAGAACATACTAATCCTTAAATCCAAATGATAACCACAATCTCAGGACAGTGTTGAGGATTCGGAAAGAGTTGGATGAGAAATCCAGTCAACATCATGCTGTTTGGAGCAAATCACTAGTGATGGCGACGTTATGCCTCCATTCATGTTCAGATTATTAAGTGGGGGGGCAGTTGGACGAGAAACCAACAAAACTCCTTATAACTCCAAAGACGAATTGAAGGCAAGTATTATGGCAGCATTCACCAACTTAAACAAGGAGACAGTCCAGAAGAGTTTCGAAAGATTCCATAATGGTCTGAAGGCCGTAGTTGAAACCAATGGCAATTTTATTGAATAAATTTACTCTTTAGTATTTCAAGATAATTGTGTAATTTTGGTAAATATATCTGTTAAAATGAAATGTCAGTGTTGTTTTAATTTTTGCGTAATTTAGACGATAATGTATTCATCGCACCCTGTATATTACCAAAATACGTTTTGTCTCAACTCACCATGACTGTGAGCCAGTGTGAATGTTTAAAAACTATCCAGCGTATCCTACTTTTAATAGGTTAGGGGTAAAATGGCGCCAACTACCTCAAATGGAGATTTTTTTTTTATTCAATACTAGCTCCTGTGCCTGCATAATGACATTAATTCATTTCACTTGTTCACAATATTTCTAGCTTTTTTCTGCCAAATCAACAGCTTTTGTAGTATGCACATTAATCACATCTTTTATTGCTACTGTTATAGGCCTTGGCCTTAGGCAATATTTACCAGATATTTCTAGGGGCATCTTTCCCGTTACCAGTGGCATCACCGTATACAGTGGAGAAGGGGGTATTTTATTACAAACAAAAAAAAAGAAAAGAACGAGAATTAAGAAGACAGAAGATAACGACTGACATTGCATTTAAATTTCTGAAAATCAAAGTTGACTGGAAAGCAAGAAGCTGGGAGAGAGTTCGACAAACGAGAAGTGTGAGAGAAGAAACTGTTAGCATAGAACTTACGGTTACAGCTCGTCAATCTCAACTGTAAAATGATGAGAATGCGTAAGGTGTCACTCTCCTGGAGATTAGCATCAGCCAAGCTGATGGATACCAAAAATATAGTTGCAGTATAAACCACGGATTGGATCTGTGGAAGATGTAAGAATACAAATAGGCTCCTGCAACAGGGATTATCTAGCCAAGCCGATGGAAGCCAAAAATATGCTTAAAAGAGAGGAATTTTGTTTCAGAGGCCTTGAAATTAACATGCCATTTCTTGCCCCAAGTTAACAACCGTGCAGCGTGCAGTCGATCGATGCGTTAGCACGAAGTTGAGAGTCATCGTGATCGAGATCTGGAACATACTGGACTTATTCATCCCGTTGAACAGACCAGATTTTGCGCCTCTCTCAGAAGTTCTAACAAGGGTATGCATAGCATAGTTGCAGTATAAACCACAGATTGGCTCCGTGGAAGATGTAAAAATACAAATAGGCTCTTGCAACAGGGATTATCTAGTGACTGTCATATACGAGAAAACGAGCAAGCATTGTTTATCCAATATTTCAAACAACATTGAATATACAATACGCTATCTAAATCTTTAAAGATGTTTTTTCTACTAAATTGTGAGAAATATTTGGTCTGCTTGATAGTAACATTATTCACATATTTTCCTTTTTATAGGGTCTTCAAACCCTAGTAAAAGTTACGTTTTGAATGAAGATTTTCAAAGTAGACAGAATTCTTCATCTGAAACTGTTGGGGAGTTATTTCCACAATAGAACTTGTAGTCGGACTAAATGCGTCCTAAAAGGGGTAAACGTACAGAAACGTTAGGAACTTGTAAATAAGTGTTACGCAGAGTAATCGAGTTGTGGTCGCTGATAACTTACTCCTTCCTCGACTACCTACTGACTCCTACTTATAATAAGTGGGAGAGTCTATTATCTAGACAAGGTGTCTTCCACTATAACAGAAACCCATTCGATTTCAGATCTCTTTCCACTCGTCTGTTCGGTTCGGAATTGAAATCAGTTTGATTTAATTAAAAACATTTCTATCTCTTTTCATTAAAATACTTGTAAAATCAATGTAACTGTTTTAACACAGTGAATAGAAAATCATTTAAGAATAATGACCCGACACGATTTAGGTAATGTTCCTTTTACCGGGCACGCTGCAATGTGCTTCGAGGAAAGCAGCAGGATTCAATATTTCTGCTATACGTGTCGTCTACTTATTAAATACGTTTTCTTTAAGGAAACAACAGAATTAAATTGGAGTTTTTTGGAAATATTAAAAATTGTTCAATCCAAATAAAGAAGCGTAGGAGGAAGATAAAAAGAACGCGTTCGGCGATTAAAAAAACAAACAAACAGATAAGCATTGTTCCTTTAAAATTTAATTCATTTTTGGATTTAAAAAAAAAGGGCGTCGTTTTGAATACTACGGTTTTCGTACTGCCACCTGACATTGTGGACGGTGAACGGAACACAATCTTTTCATCTCTGTATCCATACTGACTTTTCTTAACCACTTCTATGTCAGTATTTCTATCTGTAAATATTTTAAATGATGTCAGCATTACTGGAAGTGAGTATAAGTATTCCCAGCATTTGCAAAATGTTTACAGAAATAAAATAAGAAAAAAAAAATAGGACATCCTGAAATGATACGTGATAGAAAACATGCCGGAGTGAAGCTGAGTAACGAAAAAAAAAAGACAAAAGAAAGAAACTGAAAGAAGCTATGAATGCCAATGAAATGCATATTATTTTATATGCAAACTGTGCAAATTCTTTATGACGTATAAATAATAAGTCGTAAAGGGAGAAAAGATAGAAAGCAAAAAAAAAACAGGCTTACACAGAGTGTTTTAGGTAAGGAATTTTGAGACTAAAAATTGACGCCATCTCTCTAGATATTCCCCCCGCCTTTCAAGTTGCAAATAGATTAAGAAAACAAAGTATATCGAGTTTGTTATTCATAGCAAATATATTGGCATTTGTGTCTTTGTTTGAAAGGATTATCCGTCATATTTCTTTACACAGATTTAATAAATCTTTATATAATGTAATCTTTATATAATTTAAGTTAGACTTTATATAATAATCCAAATTTATAAATATGCCATGTGTATATAGAAATATGCGTTTTTGTGTGTACGTGATATTTTTGTACATCATAAATTCTCATCATTATTCGTCTGGTGACGTAAAAAATCATCATCCGTCCCATGAGCGAGTGTGGTCGTAGGGTCGCTAAGCGATTGAACACTTTACTCTTACTCTTCACACATCTGGGTCGAAAGCCAGATAAGTATTTGTCGGAGTTAGCTCCTCCTCAGTTCCTTAATCCTTCAACAGGGGATTCTCTCCCCTGGCTATAAATAATTGTTTTCGAACAATTTTTTCGATACGTTTATTTATGCGGACCCCATAGATATTGGCTAACCCTTCGCCTCGATCTCTCTTTTCCACTTAGGCCTTGGGTCGCCACCTCGTGTGGAGGTGAGGTAAATGTCTCTTTTCAACTAACACCAATATGTGACCTTTCACAGATACAGCGTTTCCCAAATTCTGGGAACACGCTAAGAACAATACACGTACGTACGAACACTTACAACACACATACATTATTTCTCCATACAAACACTATGTATCTGTTCATGTCTTTGTTTAATTTGTTATTAATATATATTTGTTTACATATATATATATATATATCGGTCTTGCTTGTTTTCTTTGTCTTCTTTGGACTTAATTAAAGTCCAACATTCTCAAGTAGCTGGACCGGCTAGCAAGAAAATTTAACCTTCTGATATCTCTTCACATCTTCACCCCACGGTGCACTACATATTTATTCTGATTACGTTAACATTGTTCGAAAACAATTATTCGAAAAATATTTATTCGAATTGTAAATTCTTTGAATGAAAATTAATCGAAAGGGCAATTATATTAAAGGATAATTATTCGAAACGTTCTTATTGCAATAAAAATATAAATATTAAAAGAGGAAACACACAAAGGATACTTATCTGAAATGCAAATATCATTGATAAAACAGTTTATTAAGAAAAAATCCGTACGCAAATAGTCAAGTAAGTGGAGTAATGGACAGCGGCTCGGATTGAGGAATCGGAGAGCCGAGTTCGAATTCCAGTCGAATCCATACATTCATTTACATGCTAATACCCTTGGGAAAAGGTATTAATCCTCTTCTTCTCTCCCCAGATATGGGTAAATAGCAGGATATACCGTGTTCTATAGCCTTGGATGGCAACTGTTCTACGGCAGGAAAAAATGGCAACCTACTGCGGGAAAAAATCTGCCTCGAAAGATACATGATCATCTAAGTGTGTATCACGCATGACACATAACTGACTGACTGAAGTGTACTCGTTAGAGGATGCCACTCACTTTTTAAGTTTACCATTTACGGGCGCTCTTACTTTTGCAATATGAATTTCTTCCAAGTGCTATTCTCCTTTAAGAGCGTTTAAGAATTTCCTTATTGTGGGATGATAGGATAACACGTGCTGCAAAAGAGGCCCAATGCTATCCTTCAAGAGCGGTATTAGTTCTAGGTAAATCAACATTGATTTTCTCAAAGCAAGACCACATACGTATTTTAAACATAGGTATTTCGAATAATTATCGTTCAGTATAATTGTTCTTACGATTACTTTTCATTCAAACAATTTGCAATACGAATAAATATTTTTCGAATAATTGTTTTCGAACAATTTTTTCGATACGTTTATTTATGCGTATCTTGTCTTGGCCAAGTAGACCTGGCGGCCCCCATCCCGGTCCAAGTCAAACCACAGCTGATTACCTCCAAATTGAAAATTCATCTTGGTTATGCATGCGTGGTTTGTTGATTCCGTCTGAGGAACCCACCGACAAGGCTGTTAACTTCAGTCGAGGAAGCGCTTCACCAGCGATGCCTTTTCATCACCGCACTGACTGCAACCATAGCTATAGATCCCAGTCAACCCCATTGTGTTAGATAATCGTTGACCCTGCCATTAAATAGGACTTGTTTTTAATCCTGCTTGGTGAGTAGCTACTCTCCTCATCAGAAAAGTCCCATGGGGAACTGATTTAATCGCCGATGACCCGACCATTCTACATATAGTACTAGATTACATGGTGCTAATAACATTGGTAGAATAACCTGGCATAAACTTAGAAATCCTAATTGCTGAACAGAATGTACAGTTTTATACTAGACTAACAAATTTCACCTGCTCGCTATCGCTTCGCAAAGTAAGACACATTCACTATTTGAAATCTTAGAAAGAGAAATTTTAAATGAACATTTCATTCACAAATTGGCTTGTTATAGTTAAGGAAAGTTTTACAAATAGATGCGAACTTGTTGAAGGCCAAGTAAAATTCAAATTTCAAACACTTTTCTGCACTATATAAAACGATAATTCTAAACAGAACTAATTTTGATAAGAAAATCAAAACAATCCTCGAATAAAAGAACAGTAATAAAGGACAGTTAATTAATGAAATATTAAAAATCAATATGCAAATTAGTTAAACATGAAGAGTGATATTGCCTAGTAGTAGATAATAAAAAATACAGATATTGAGGTTTTAGTATGTAAATTACTATTACGATAGGGGCGGCTTTTAAGCTAGCTTGAAATTTTAGCTAGCTGTAATTTTGGATACAAAACGAAAATAAGAGTTACTTCCCTTGAACCATGAAAGCAACGATAATAGCTAGTATAATATATTAATATATATTTTTTAACCTCGCATAATCTCGCAACCCTGAATCTGAACGCAACGAAAACGTTCCCTACGCCTACTTTTCTAGGGCCTTTGAATGAGCTATGAATTAATGAAATTGAACTCGTGGGAGCGGAGAAGTTGCTTGGACACACACACAAACACAGTATTTTATATAGAAGATTACATTGTACTAATAACACTGTTAGAATAACCTGGCATAAACTTAGAAATTCTAATTGCTGAATAGAATGTATAGTTTTATACTCATTAAGACTTGAATATAAGAAAATACAAAAGTAGGGGCGTGAAACAAGGATGCGTCTTTCCCCAAGATTTACGTTAGACTGAAACAGAAATGTAAAATGGAATGGATGATTTGTATGACTTGGGAAACTAGATCTATTTGGAAAAGAATAGAATCATCGAGAACGTATACTGGGCGAAACCCAAATGCATACGGATAGAAAATATATTGAGTATCAATGTAAAAATAGAAAGGGGCGTGAAAAAAGGATGCGTCTTTTTCCAAGATTTACTCAACCTCTATAGCGACGATATCCTAAGGGAGCTGAAGACCAAACTAGGATCTATTATCAGTAGGCCTAATCGCAACAATATAAGATACGCAAATGACATTGCCTTGATGGCTGACTCGGCAAAGAGAGTACCGGACATTCTAGACAGAATGGAAGCAGAAAACGAGAAGAAAGGATTAACCAGAAACTGCAAGAAGACAGAAATTATGGTCTTCAGCAAGAAAGTAAAAAAAATGAGATGGGTCTTATCTGAGAAGTGTCCTAACACAGGCTGGAAAATACGATATCGACATTCGAACAAGCATTGGGCAAGCGAAAGAAGCCTTCCCAAATGTAAGTACAAAGAAACGGATAAATTTGGTTAGAAACGAAATAAAATAGTGCTGGAATGCTGTGTGTTATCCATCCTCTTATATGGTAGTGAATGTTTGATAGTCTCTCAGCGGATGAGGAGAAATGCAGGACCATCTTCCCATGGCAAAAGAAACGTGGTTCTGCAGAAGGATGCTGATACTCACTAGGACTTGAATATAAGAAAATACAAAAGTAAGGGCATGGAACAAGGATACGTCTTTTCCCCAGATTTATTCAACCTCTACAGCGAGTATATCATAAAAGATCTATTATCGGTAGGCTTAATCGCAACAAGATATATAAATGACATTGGCCTGATGGCTGACTCGTAAAAGAGAGTACAAGACCTTCTGAACAGGGTGGTAGCAGAAAGTGAGAGAGAAACGAGTATCAATTGCAAAAAGAGAGAAAATGTTCAGCAGCAAGGGAAAAGCACAAGATGCAAGTTGCAAATTATTTTTTTATTTTCTTATCTGATAAATTTATGACATCGCAATAATCAAAACAATTGAAAAGTGCTAGAGAAATCATTTGAAATCCTCAGATTAAACAGCAAAAATACAAGATTGTAAGGAAGAGGTAATAACTGAAGAAAAATACTCATTTCTAAGTAGTTGCATTCTTAACTAAAGAACTTCTCTAAAGAAGAAGATTAGGGAGAGTTTTAAATTTTCTTATCGATGTACGTTGACGCACAACATTAGGTTTAATCCAGTCGTGGACCATAACTGGCCGCTTTTGTCTTCTGAATGACACACCTAAATTAATAAGGAAAAACAACGTTTATTTAAATTTTGGGTTTTCTTTCATTTTCACTTGTTCACTCGCATGACTCTGTGTTGATGGCTGACTCGTAAAAACTACAGAACCTCGTAGACTGAGTGGCGGTAGAAAGCGAAAAGAAAGGACTAAACATAAACTGCAAGAAAACGGAAACTATAGTTTTCAGCAAGAAAGAAAAAAAAACAAGATGAGAGTTATAAATTAG
>OZ038490.1:95045803-95070803 GCA_964036315.1 Acanthosepion esculentum | reverse complement strand
GTTAAATAACTGAATGAACCGGACACTTTAGTCTTGTCTGGAAATCAGTCTAGAAGAAGGATAACACTGAATTCAAATTCCGAGGAGAGCTGTTTGGAGACTTCGTGAATCACATTGAAACATTTCTCCGTTATGAGATTTTTTTTCCAAAAATTGTGTCTGATTCTGCACAAGCGTTCACCATTCTAATCAGATCATGTATGTAGGCACTCAATATAAGGAAAAACAGAAAAGTCTCATGCCAAACTTTACATTTAACAGAACATGACTCTCGTCAAGTTCAATAAATCTTTTGAATTCATTAGTCGATATCAAATTATATATTTTGCCTAAGGAACTCTGGACAGATTCCAAATAAATTTCAATCTTCTTCTTTAATGTAAAACGTTCTCACATGATAATATTTGCTTTTTAAATTTAAAATGTTATCACATGATAACATCTTTTAGTATAGTACAATTTTGAAGTGTATTTGGAATATAAAGAGTCGCGTCCATTAGTCAAAGTATGCGAACATGATATCTGCTAATCTATTCAATAGATTTCTTGGACACTGATGAGCGGTGTTCCTTCGAATCTTAAAATCGGTCCTAAGATAACTATATCTTGAATATACCTAATATATATATATATATATATATATATATATATATATATATATATATATATATATAACATAGATAGAATTAATATATAACCCCATAAATAAGGTCCTACCCACATTTCTCACCCACACGAGACAGGCATGTTTGCGGAGGTGTTAAGGCCTCACACTTATACACACACCCATACTAATATACACACTTACACACATCATTCTCACTCACTCTGTAAAGAGCTAAATGATAACACACACCCATACTAATATACATACATACACACATCATACTCACTCACTCCCTAAGAACTAAATAACACACACTTAGCATAGACACATCCCCTTTCCAGGAACCAATAAAACTGTCAAAATGACCAAGGAAATTCAGAGCAGCATGAATCCATCCAGCCCTTATCTTAAATAACAACTTAATAGTGACTGTTTGACCAACACAAGGACTGACCAAAATTTATGATAAAAATATAAATAAAACATATGAAAACTACAGATTAAGTTCACTTTCTCCATCAAGTAATTCATTCCCTAGTTCACTGCTACTAACAAGCTTGATAATGGCCATGCTGGTCGAAACGAGTTGAGGAATCTCTTTGAAATAATAAAACGAAAAATATTAATATACTACCCAGTGTGTTTGAAAATTTTAATTTTTTAATACATTTTTAAGTATTTTTTATTGTTCAAACACAAACAACATATATATATATATATATATATATATATATATATATATATATATATATATATATATATATATATATATATATATATATATATATATATATATTACTGACGTGCCAAAAGATATAGATGAAGTGCCTAGTATCGTGACCCCTTTATCCCGGTGAAGTACAACAACTCGACCTGGCATAGATTCCACAAGTGGTCTACAGCCATGGCGATATTGGCTGGTGCCTGATTTTGCGTGCAAATATGATGACCACGCAGTTCATCGAACGGCCCCAGAAGGATCCTCACATCAATTCTGGGAAAATTTGACTCGATGAAGTATTATCCAGCTAGTATAGTCCGTCCTCTTTGTGAGGAACATAGACTGGGTATTAAATGGTTACGAACTAAAGCAACATAAACATCACCGGTCAATGGCGTGTTTTGACTAGTCGAACCAACTCATCCCATGGGAATACGCGCCACACCATCCCGGAATAACCACCAGTCTATACAGTTCCTTGTTGACAACTGGAGTCTGGTGTTTGCGCTATCCGTTAAAGACTATGACTCAATTGGTACTCCGACTCATCAGACCGCGCCACACTTGCCATTCCTCTACGGCCTAATTAGTGACGCCACAAACCTAGTTAGGGCGCAACGCTTGGTGTTTGCAACAAAGAGACTCTATTGATCCATTTACTCTCATATCTCCTGGAAAGTAATGAATGCTGAACTGAGCTGCTTGATAAGCCTCAAGTTATGCCTGGATATTATGTGGGTGCGATTTGAACGACTGTCGCTTGTCTGTTACCATCGTATTCTAGCCAGAGGCCTCTGGGTACGATCATTAAGAACTCATAACTATCCACTGCACTTTATATGATAAGAAGTAAAGCATTCTATCCAATGCCCACGGGACACAAGTGAGACAGTGGATCGAGGAATGTCCTCATAATTCCAAAAATGGAATCTCCGATCCACCTGGCATCTGCTATCATGCCGCGTTTGAACTCCCATAATTAACGTTGGATTATCAGTTGTCAGGGGATATCTGATATAGGTTTGGCCATTTTCTTGACGCAACCCACAATTACCTTTACACTGACTTTCAATGATTTCTTTTGACAAATATATATATATATATATATATATATATATATATATATATATATATATATATATATATATATATATATATAGCATAATGAGAGGCCACGTATACTTTCTTGATGTGTATATAATATCTGGATAAAATAAATGAAACAAAATTGGGTTTTTTTTTTATGAAAGTATTTATTTCTGTGTTTTTGTATATATTTAATATTTCAGACTACCTCTTTCTGAGGAAAGACCGAGGTGGTCTGAAATATTAAATATATACAAAAACACAGAAATAAATACTTTCATAAAAAAACACCCAATTTTGTTTCTTTTATATATATATATATATATATAGAGAGAGAGAGAGAGAGAGAGAGAGTGTCCATAAAGTTCGTGTGCACTTTAAAAAATTTATAACTATATTTGTATTTGCGATAGAAATAATTTGTAAAAAGGATTAGCTAGAAGTAAATCTATATTTTTTAAGATTTTATTGAAATTTTATTTAAGTTTCCACATGTCCTCCATCATTAACAATACAAAGGGCAATACGATTTTGCAGTTCACGGAAAACATTTGCCAACTGATTTACAGTAATGTCTAAAATAACATTAACATTAGTTACTTTAGCTATACTTAAAACTAGCTACATTAAACTTTATAACATTAATCATCTTCAGTGGTGCAAGTAGTACAAAACTATATGTCGTTCATTAGTACAAGTATTTATACAAATATCTTGGGAGAAGGCCGAAACTACTTGGAAAATGAAAATAAAAGAAATTTAAACAGTTATAGCACATTTCTCTCATCCTTTAACATCAATACACGGAAAGTTATTCGTGAGTATAAACGGATTTTATTAAAAATTAGCAAGGATAATGTCTGTAATTTGTTCAATCAGACATGCCTAAAAGAGAATTTGCTACCTAAATACATAAATATATATGAAGAAATATAGTTTTAAGATGTGCTATATTTGTGGAATAAAGTGCTCAATATCAGAGATAGAGTGTGTGTAAATATAAAAGTGAACACAGAAGTCAACACTTAGAGGCGACAGTCTGTTTCATGCTAGATGCAATCGTCAGGCCTGACGATTGTGTCTAGCATGATACAGACTGTCGCCTCTAAGTATTGACTTCTATGTTCACTTTTATATTTACACAAATATATATATATATATATAAACAAATGTTAAGGGACCGGAAAATACTGTACCACAAAACGTACGTATATCAAGGTTATTCGTGAGTATGAACAGATTTTATTAAAAATTAGCAGACATAATGTCTGCAATTTATTCAATCAGACATATATATATATGTATGTATGTATGTATGTATGTATGTATGTGTAATATATTGTTAATAAGTCTGTTGCATCTAGTGTAATTGTGTGCTAGTCATTACTATACTGTTTATATTTGTTGCTGTGGATATGAAAGTAAAATTACTAGCTCCGTTTATCATTATACCGTTTTGGTATCTTTTATACGAGACGACAAGTAGTAGTATCCGCAGGCCACTGGAGCGACAGTGTAACACTTTGGTCAGCGGCCAAGAAAATGAATTCATCTCATCCCTTTACTGGCATTGTCCACTGACTGACTGGCCACCATGATTGCCAACTCGTTTGCCATTACAAGTACGATTTGCATGTCAGACATATTGCAATTGGATACGATCAGGCGGGGAGTGCATTCACGTTGAATTTATAATTTGATCACTAGATATCTTGGAATGTGACCAGAAAGGGCATTTTATGCGCCTGTACCGTTGCACTTAGAAGGCACGTTGCAATAACGATACTGCTTGATGAATATTTTAGCACTCACCTCAGTCCCAACATCTAAATACCGGATTTATCAGACAAGTTTTGAAAACTGAAAAGAAAGAATATCGGTTCGCCGTCTGAAGCAGCCTGTAGATTGAACCACACACACACACATATATATGTGTGAACGTTCGCAAAACATTCAAATATAACTTAAAAAATATCTTTACCGAGGCATTTCCTCCTCTAATACAGTGCTTATCAAACTATCTGATATGCCGGACCGGCATTTTTTTTCTCAATGTGTCATTATTTCGTGGTAATATTAATTTATACCGGAAACGATATATATAATGAATATAATAAAAGTCGACTATTTTTTTTTTCTCTTCCATTTATTTTGCAAAAAATAATTCAATATCAAAACATTTAAAAAGTAATAAAAATAAACAGTTTATTAACACAAAAACAAAAATTATATAACCTTAATTTTTAGAAATGATTCCTTAGCATGGCCTGGACACTGGCCGCGTACCAGTAGCTGATGGTTCGCGTACCGACACCGGTCTGCGGACCGCCACTTTGAAAAGCACTGCACTGGAATTTATCAAGGCAAATGTAATACGTGATGCAAAATGAAATTCTTACATTTCCCTTAATAAAGTCCATCAGATGAAGAAACGCGTCGGCTAAGATAAGTTTGCCATTTGTACACACACACACACACACACACACACACAAGATTTTTTAAAGACTAACGGATGTTCTTTCTTAAGGACTTTGTTTCATGTCTCATAATTGTTGCCAATGTCTCATAAAACATTATCAAAGAGATTTGAATTTTCGAGCTAGGTCGGTTCCAGACTTTTTCAGAGATCACGTCCTCACTCATCATGTCAGATTTTCAATGCATCTAGTCTTCACATATTTCGCGTCGTTGTTTTTTAATAAATATATTTCTCATAAATTATTTAACATCTTATTGATCTTTGTGTTGTATGTTTAGTTCTTGTAGTATTTATAATTGTGTTTTTATTTTAATTTATGTGATACAACATTTTGCTTTCTTCGTGAGGTTTTTTCGAATTTCTTCATGTGCTTTGTTACTATGTTAGTTGGTGACATGCGATTTAATTAAACTATTATCGGATAAGTGGCACGTTCATCAAGCGCGATAAGGTAGTGGTTGTGTAACCAATGTATGCTTAAATTATTATATAAAGGAAGACAACATTCTCCAAGCGAGTAAACGAATTCATAAATAATACAGGATAGCTAAAGTTTTGATTTTTTTTTCTTGTTTTGTTTCAACGCTGGTTAGATAAAAGTCATGGTTTAAATTAGTTTTTGTCATTTTCTAATACATATCGGTGTATCAGTCATATATATTGTTATGTAGGAATAAAGTGTCGTTGCCGATTCTGGAGTTTGAACACGGATCGCCAGAGAGCAAACACAGGCGACTCCATTATTGAATTAAGTGGATCACGTGACCCTGGGGGAAACTCACAAGTAGGAAGTAGCGTAATGTCTAGAAGATCACTGTTTCTATTCTATCCTCTATTACAATAATATTCGCTATACTATTCACTATTCTATTCTCCATTTGGATCACTATACGGATTACAATTCGATGCTTACTTTTCGAGTGAGTATTACGGAGATAGTACTATTAGTGCGAGTTTTATTCGAGGGCGCCTGACACCAGAATTGTTCAGGGGCGTTACTATAGTTGTGTCTGCGATTACAAAGTCTCTACTACAACGAGCATTTTCAAATGTGACAACGAGTATTCGTTGATATTACAAAAGTGGCAAAGAGTGTTCGTTGACATCACAGTATATATATATATATATATATATATATATATATATATATATATATTCCTTAATTTATTTTGCTGGTTAGTGCTAATCTTAGGGCTGGCGGATTTAAAATTTTACGCAGCCCATTCTCAAAAAAATGGTCGTCGTGCACCAAAGGGTTAAATAATTTCAGCATTTTAGCTTAGTATGAGTCAAACCAAAGAAGAACTTGCTAATCCTTAAATCCAGGGGGTAAACACAAATATGTTGGCATCTATATATATATATACATACATAAATACATACATATATATATATATATATATATATATATATATATATATATATATATATATATATGGGGGGTGCGAAGGGTAAATTGTCGCCACTTTATTTTTTTATTTCACACATGCGCGTTGTTTATTCTTGATTTTGTCCATTGCATAGTACAGTAGGGTTACATGGGCACACAATTCCCTCCACCAGAAATTTGGAAACTGCATGCTGTACTGTTTGGCATTCGCGCCGGAAGATCCAATACAAGGTGTTTGTGTGTCAATCTGAAGACTGTGCAGAGGATTCCGAAAGGGTTGGATGATATATCCAGTCAGCATCATGGTGTTTGGAATAATCACAAGCGATGGTGACGTTATGTCTATATTCATCTTCACGCATGGCCTCAAACCCAGCACGGAGGCCATCATCAAGTGCTTTGAGGAGGTAGTGCTGCCCTGGGTCAAGAGGATAGCTACTGGAAGACCCAATGTCTGGTAACAGGACTCTGTCACACAAGCAGGAATACCCAGTCATGACTGCCGGAAAATTTCTGCGACCACATCACCCACTATATCTGGCTACCTAACTCTCCAAACTACAACCCTCGTGGGGGGGCAGTTGGGCGAGAGACCAACAAAACTCCTTGTAAGACCAAAGATGAACTGAAGGCAAGGATTATGGCAGCATTCATCAACTTAAACAAGGATACCGTATAGATAAGTTGCAGGTTATTCGGAAGTCGTCTGGATACCGTGGTTGAAGTAAATGGCATCTGGAAGTCGTTCTTGAAGCCAATGGCGATTTTATTGAATAGAAATTACTCTTCGTATTTCAATATATTTTTGTGTAATTTTGTTAAATATATTTATTAAAATGAGATGTCAGTGTTATTTTCATTTTTGCTTAATTTAGATGATGGTTTATCCATTGCACCCTGTATATATATATATATATATATTACAGTTCAATAGTTTTAATTTTTTTAATATTTTTAAATTGTTCCTAAAAGTAGTTGTTTCGTACTTTAAAAAAGAGAAAATTATGAGAGATGCTTCAAAAAATTATTTTTTATTAGAAGTTTTATTATGACCCAAAAAATGCATAGATGTGTGCAAATAGTGAGGTGTGAATAGATAGATAGATAGATAGATAGATAGATAGATAGATAGATAGATGTGAATAGATAAAGAACAAAAACGACAAAATTTACTAAGAGCTAAAAAGAGCGAGGAACGGGTGTAGGGACAAAATCGCCTGCCTACGTCCTGAGGGGACACGGTACACACACACACACATATATATATATATATATATATATATATATATATATATATATATCCGAATACAATGCTAGTATATTGATTTTGAACTCTAAAACGTTTTATTTTACAATCAGCACCATCACTTCTCTCTCTCTCCCTCCCCCTCTCTCTCTCCATATATATATATATATATATATATATATATATATATATATATATATATAAATTTACAATGCTCGCCAATGGCAATGCAACTTTTGGGACACCATATATATATATATATATATTATTCTGGCATTTCAATACCCCATAAGTACAGAAATTTTATGAAAGTCGTGTCCTTTATTCAAGTAAGTTCATTTTAGTTTCAAAAACATATCTGCACATGCGCAGTATGAAATCGTCTAAATATAAACGTGAGAAACACAGATAAACCATCAAATAAAAAATTAAGCAAAATCGAAAGTAACTGAAGACTCCCCGGGGTGTATGCACTCCGTCGCTGGTTCATGGGTGGAAGGGAGCTGCTTCAGAAAACAATCGCGTTATTTCACCTAGTTGTAAATATATGATATATGAAATACTATGAAGTAATTTCCTGTAGGGAGAGTTATACAACACGCTGCGCCCATGGCCCCAACTTTTCGGCGTCCCCTTGGCACAATAAGCATTCATTATTCTTGCTACAAGTCATGTTCTTCTTTTTCTTTTCATCAAATGTACTTTATTGGTGAAATGGGAATGAGATTCTTCTTAGTAGAGAGGAGAACG
This sequence comes from Acanthosepion esculentum, assembly GCA_964036315.1. NCBI lineage: Eukaryota > Metazoa > Mollusca > Cephalopoda > Sepiida > Sepiidae > Acanthosepion > Acanthosepion esculentum. The sequence continues at coordinate 95,062,524 of OZ038490.1, read as the reverse complement.
TGTCTCATAAATATTGATATACACCACAGAATTTATCTATTCATACACTGATAGACGCCTGTGCATTCTTGCTTCAAAATATTAACAATATTACATGAACGCCATGATATCTCTACAGTTTTTAAATATTCTTGATATTTACGTTGTAAAGAATTTGCATAAAATTAGTAAAAATATTACTATGAAACTATATATAATTATGCATATATGCATATATATATATATATATATATATATATATATATATATATATATATATATATATATATATATATACACACACATTATATTTGTACATTATATTATATAATATTATATGTGCATTTGTACATTATATTATATATATGTAATATAATTATGCATATATATATTAGGTTGATGCAAAAATAATGTCGTTTTCTCACATGAAGTTGAACGTCAAAAAACGACATTATTTTTGCACCAACCTAATATATGCATATATATATTACTTTATTTATATATATATTACTTATATATATATATATATATATATATATAAGATATTTTTAAAGGTACAAAATTTTATCATAGCAATAAAAGTATTAAACTTAATATTACTAGACATATTAAAAAACGCGCGAAGCAACCGGTTTCGCTCCCGCTCATCAGGCTTACAACGGGAGATTTAAATTTAAAATTTAAAAGACAGAAAATGTACAATAAAAGGAAATGTGGAGGGCGATAAAAAAAAATTTGAGCAAAAGGAGCTAGAGGCAAATGACAGCGATCCCCAACAAACACTCACGTTGTTTACACAGGGAAGGCTTGCGGGACCCGATGTAAAGTGCCTCCAGCACCTTCAGGTGAAATAACGAGTGTGACCGGGACAACACGGTGAACCGGTCAACACTAAAATTAACTGCACACAATCTGCTATTTAATAAGTGCTCACATTTTCTGTCTTTTAAATTTAAATCTCCCGTTGTAAGCCTGATGAGCGGGAGCGAAACCGGTTGCTTCGCGCGTTTTTTAATATGTCTAGTAATATTAAGCTTAATACTTTTATTGCTATGATATATATATATATATATAATGTATATATTTTTGTCATCCACAGACAGACTGTTTCGCTGTTTCACAGCTCATCAGTGTGGCTAGACGCCCGGTTGCCTCTAGCTAGGATCGAAACTCGACTGAATTGGCGTCAGTCGGAACTTCTACCACTAAGCCGTCGGCTCACGGCAGCGATCAAGGTGAATTTTAGCGTGTTTATTTTTAGATTTAGATAAACACACAGTGACTGACAGTGACTCAATTCTGCCGAAGAGTCATGCATATTAGCTTAAATAGTCACTGTTTACACCTCACACCTCAAACCAAAGAGCTCAACCGAAATAAATTTTTCAGGAGCCAACAGACAGAATGTTTCGCTGTTTCACAGCTCATCAGTGTGGCTAGACGTCCGGTTGCCGATATAAGTATATATATATATATATATATATATATATATATATATATATATATATATATATATATATATATATATTACTTTAAATTATTACTTTAAATATATATATATATATATATTACTTTATATATTATTTAAGGACGCACGCACAGACAGACAATACTACGTACATGTATATTCATCCGTCTGTGTGTTGATTTGTGTGTACACCTGTGAAGAATTTCTTGCTTGTGCGCAAAAAAGTAGGTGTTTTTTGCAATCCCTCTGAGAAGTGTTTTGGATCAAATCGAATTGTCTGTCTCTTTGTTCATAACAATGATATATAAATTAATATAAAAATGTCAATATATCTATGTTTTATACACTATTTACATTATTCGGACTATTGTCCTCGCCATATTTATTTCAACGTTTCGGCCGTTGTACGCTCCGGCCTTCTTCAGTTGGTTGGAATGTCGAACTGTACCCTTTATTTCGCTCACTGGGGTAGACTGTTCTAGTTCCACGTGTCATGTTTAATGGATATCAGTTATCTCCTGTTAATTTCCCTCTGAAATTTCTCCACTGCCTTAACCGGGTATTGAACTCACATTCTTTGGGTCCTGTCACTGGATCTAATTAACTTATCTTTATCCACTGTGCCATGTGTTCCTCTTGGAAATATTTCTAACAGCTAAGTATTGATGTTACATTATATAAAAGACTGAATTAGATAGATAGCTTACAACCAATTATGTGACCGTCTAAGCTTACTGGAGCCTGGACGTTGGAAGACGCACACGTATTTTTAAAGATATTTATTAGGAAAAAAGAAAATGTGTCTTGTAAGGCGGAATATACGGTACTTGTATTTGCATGCAACGAGGAAATGTGTGGGGTCAATGTGTTGGATCTTGGTTGACGTCATATAAATACTGGGAAAAATTGTCTCTTCTAAATTATGATGAGAACAGGATATTAAAATAATGTCTTTTTCTCACAATATATATATATATATATATATATATATATAATGTGTGTGTGTGTGCGTGTGTGTGCGTACGCGTGCGTCTCAAGACAAAAGGAAAACTTACCTTAGACAATGCGTTTCAGCCTTTGATGGATGTTATCTTGCAACATGTATCTAAAAACATAAGTAGAAATGTCGTTAGTTTTCAAACTTTTTAAATTTAAGAATGCTTATAAATATGCACTATGCTATTTGTAAAGTATAGGTAAATTATGATGGATGCTAAGTGACATAATTCAATATCTAATAAGCAAATAAAGTCCAGCAGAAGACCTAACGCGTCTGCTAAGATAAGTTTTCCTTTTGTCTTTATTCAAATTATCATTTTACAGATATATTTTGTTATATTTTGAATTTATCACAGATGCGCGCGCGCACACACACACACACACACACACACACATACATATATATATATATATATATATATATATATATATATATATATATATATATATGTGTGTGTGTGTGTGTGTGTGTGTGTGTGTGTTTGTGTGTAAAACATTTTCAGTATTAACCTGCAGAACATGACAATAAAGGAAAATAAACTGTAGAAAAACTAGTTTTAGCCGACGCGCTTCCGCCAATGTGAACTTTTTCAAGGCAATGACGAAATAAATTTATTGAAACAAAGTATCTATAAACAACTAACAAAATGACTTTGTATATTCATATGATCAAATGAAAAATTACGTCATTAATTTATGTTTGAAGATAATATAATAAAGTAATTGACGTAATTTTTCAGTTAACCCTATGAATATACAATAACGTTTCTAAATTCTTCTAGTTGCTAACGACATTTTGTTTGTTCTTTATAGATACTTTCTTTCAATAAATTCATTCGTTCTCTGCCGTGAAAAATCTACATTGAACGAAACGCGTCGGCTAAAACTACAGTTTTTCCTATAGCCGTTTTCCGTTTATATATATATATATATATATGTGTGTGTGTGTGTGTGTGAATATGTTACATTTTCATGCATGAAAATGTAATACCTGCTCTAGCACCTCTTAAGTGCGCTGAGTATGTCAGACCCTTGCTGGCTGAAGAGCCACATTCGTTCAGCACATCAGTAGATTATTTACATTAGTCGGACTATTGTCCTCATCTTTGTCACCATATTTGTCACAACGTTTCGGCCGTTGTACGCTCCGGCCTTCTTCAGGTGGTTGGAATTTCGAACCGAACCCTTTATTTCGATCACTGGGGTAGACTGTTCTAGTACCACGAGCCATGTTTGATGGATGTCAGTTATCAGTTATCTCCTGGTAATTTTCCCTCTGAAAGTTCTCCACTACCTGAACCGGGTATTGAACTCACACTCTTTGGGTCTGTCTTTATCCACTGTGCCATGTGTCCTTGAGGAAATATAGAAATACATCAGTAGATATTCTCCAAAAAGCTATGTAGTAATGGCTGTACTCGGACACGAGTTGGCAACCGCCATGTAAGAATATATGTATGTATGTGTGTATGTAAGCATATGTAGATGCGTGTGTGTGTTTACACATAGTCGCATGCACAGATGCCGTTATATTTTGTAAGTGTATATATCATATAGCTCAGTGCCCGTCCAAATCTATTTAGTAACACTTCACACTAATGCCTTTGGAAAAGGCATGAATCCATCTTCCCCTGGTTATGGGTTAAATAGGAAGACAGATTGAGCTCTCCTTTGGCAGCAGTAAATACGGTGCCCCTAAAACTGCAGTCGTGACATGACGGGACGTTTATATCTTAATATATAACAATGATACAAATGCTTAATACTTTCTTTGCCTCCAAATTCTCATGATTTGGGAAATATATATATATATATATATATATATATATATATATATATATATATATATATATATATATATATATATATATATATATATTGTACATTTATTTGTATATTTTATTGTACATTTTCTGTCTTTTAAATTTTAAATTTAAATCTCCCGTTGTAAGCCTGATGAGCGGGAGCGAAACCGGTTGCTTCGCGCGTTTTTTAATATGTCTAGTAATATTAAGCTTAATACTTTTATTGCTATGATAAAATTTTGTACTCTTAAAAAATATCTTTAAATATATATATATATATATATATATATATATATATATATATATATATATATATATATATATATATATATATATAGTCAAATCTAGAGAGCGGATTGTTTACTCGTGTCGAGGTTTTTTTCTTGTGGGCTTTGAACCTGTAAGCTGTACGATTACTTTCGACAGACGTTCATGTTCCTGGCTCTTTCTTTTTTTTTAAACCTTTTTTTCCTTCGATATTGATGTGATTATTGGCAAATCATGAAACCGAAGGTTTTTTGAGACGAGTATAGTTACCTATATATATATATATATATATATATATATATATATATATTGAATAAATTACAGACATTTTATCTAATTTTTAATAAAATCTGTTCATACGCACGAATAACCTTCTGTGTATTGATGTTAAAGAATGAGAAATCAAGTTCATCTTCAGGGGTGCAAGTAGTACAAAACTATATGTTATTCATTAGTACAAGTATTTATACAAATATCATGGGAGAAGATCAAAAGTACCTGAGATATGAAAATAAAGAAATTTAAACATCTATAGCACATTTCTCTCATCCTTTAACAGCAATACACGGAAGGTTATTCGTGAGTATGAACGGATTTTGTTAAAAATTAACAGACAATATCTGTAATTTATTCAGTCAGATATGCCTAAAAGAGAATTTGCTGCCTAAATACACAAATATATATATGTGTGTGTGTGTGGTATAGTCTAAGACACTTCATATGAGAAATCAGGAATAATGCAAATTTTTGAAGGTGGCGTAAAAATCAGCATTCAAAATATTGGCATCTATTTTCGCTTGAACCCAGATTTCCGAACAGGGATGAGGACACGCCACTAAACAAAGACTTTTAACATCTAAAAGTGCGTACGCGTTTCTCTGTAGGGTTCTGTTTCGCTTTTTTGTTGCTTGCTTGTTTTTGTATAGATCAATGAATGTAACAGATTAGAAATTCATGAATGAAGTCGGTTTTTTTTCTTTTAGTATTATCAGATGTCTCTCTGAAGATCATAATTCACGTCATATTTTTCTTAACGTTCCTTCTACTTGCATTATTAATATATATATATATATATATATATATGTACGTAATACTCTATGTTCATCAACTCACACACACACACACACACACACATATATACACACACACACACACACACATATATATATATATATATATTTATTTACAAGGATAAATGGATGAATGCCAATTGGTGTGGGTATTTGTTCGCAAAAAGACACACATACACACACACACATATATATATATATATATATATATATATATATATATATATATATATATATAGTACCGATGCAAAAAAATTTCTCGGACCAACCCTCTTCTCAAAATCTGACCAAATAACTAACCATGAATTTTTTTTTAATCCTCTCTTGGTCGAATGGAGAATATTTCACTACCCAACCGTATAGCTTATTAACTGATCCATATCTATCGATGTAGATAGATAGATAGATAGATAGATAGATAGATAGATGTCGGCCTCCTACTTCATCTTAAAAAAATCTCTGTCATATTAAAAATAGAGAATGACATAGATAATCACAAAAAAGCGTAATTCCTTTTTTATGATCATACATTCGCTATAATACGATTATAAAGAAGACAATTAATTTTGGAATAAATCTTTAAGATGGAAGGTTGTAAATATCCGGCAACTAAAATAATCTACGCCAACTTTTATGGGAATCTATCTATGCCATAATTATTTATTACAAATGTGACTGGGATATTTAATAGAAATATTTACTAGAACGTTGGAAATCACATGAATAATTATACATTAGTAACGTAATTGAAAACACTGTTTGCAAATCACTTTTTCTTTCTTGCAGTACGTAAAATGCAAACCGGTACGTGACGAACATTATCTTATTTTTTTATCATATCACCCTAAACAAGGCAATAATTCAACTTGAATGAACCGGGTTACAGGGAGTGAAAGCGAACGAAAAGGCTTTAGTGAGAAGAAACTTTGACTTGTATAAGGTACATATGTACACCTGTATTAATAAACGATTACCCACTTGAATTGGTAAAAATACAAAAATCGACTTTCTGTGAGTGCGTCCATTTTTTGCCTCGTACTATCTCACCACGGTTGATTTGTCAGGAAAGAGACTTTGGTGACATCATGGGTCTGGAAGGTGAACAATCCCAGCGTGCGCCAGCGTTGACCCAAATCTTGTAAGAGAAATTGGGTATACGGAACACTTGGGGCCTGTTGATAGCTGTGCTAGCACGAAGTCAAAAGTCATCGTGACCGAGGGTTTGAGTGTGCTAACGTTGTTCAGATTGTTGATCATGTTAGATAACTCTTTCCCTGAAACTGTAACTATGCTCTACTCTGCATGGTTACAGTATAAACCACAGTTTGGTTCTGTGGTTGTTGAACAAAGATAAATGTGCCTGAGCGTGAGTTTACAATAGGGATTGGCTAGATACCCTAGTAGACGGGTATTCTCGAATATTAGGGCAGCTATTATATATATATATATATATATATGTGTGTGTGTAATTTGGCAGCAACTTTTCTTTCAAACATGTAGTGTTGAATGTTAAAGACAACATAGTCTTACATATTTTCTTTTGAATTTTCTCATATTCTATAATGAGACTTTTTATTTGAAAATAGTTCCGAAATATGTATTTTCCATACTATGACCTAGCGCTTTCGAACATCATTGTTCATCTTCAGGGTCAATATTTTAGTCAAAATTTTTTTTTTTTTTTTTTTTTTTTTTTTAAACAAACATTTGCCAATTATCTTGTAGCGTAATCATGTTGCTACTTTTTTACAAACTAAAAACGTTAAATTCCTTTTAAATTCAAAAGACGCGATGATGTTATATCACGTGCATGGCGTAGATTTTTATCATGTGACAGCGTGAAAAAGATTTCCAATACACAAGCCAAAAGATCGAAGAATACGCTACAAAATTTAAATATATTATAAACATTGCAATATATTACCAGATATATTATAATCTATACGATTAATAAGAGGTCTTTTTCTTTTTTTAAAATCTTAGAAGCATTACATATTAAAAGAAAAAGACCTCTTATTTAAGACTATGTTGTCTTTAACATTCAACACTACATATATATATACATACATACATATATATGTGTGTGTGTGTGTGTGTATGGGGGGTTCTTAACATATATATATTGGTATGTATTGTAAGAAACATATGTTTCTTATAATAGACATCAAGAATTGTGTGTATCCGATTCTTTGCAGAACAGGGTTCATGAAGACAGAAGATGGCAATTAACGTTGCATTTAATTTTTTGCAGATTAAAGTTGGCTGGGAAGCATGGAGCGAGAAGTGAGTTCCACTAGTGAGAAGTGCGAGAAAAGAAACTATTAGCATAAAATCTACAGTTATATCTCGCCATCTCAACTGTAAATTGATTAGATCTCGACTCCAGTCTAATACTGCGCTTAAACTGAAAAAGTTTAGATACCATAGGGAAGAGCTCATCCGAAACATTTCCATGAAAATATTTACAGGAAAGACACAGAGAGCTAACGTTACGGCGGTGGGAAAATTACTGAAGCCGAGCCACCAGATCAGGACCAATAATATTGCTGATTCTTTTTTGGATTTTATCAAGGAACTCAATGCAAATAGAAGTGCCACTGGACCATATGTAGCATTATTATTGCAAGCATGAAAAAATGTATAGTTATAAATATGTAAGACTAAAATCTAGCCACATGTAGACAGATCAAATGACATCAGGTCATGATACCAGTCTAGTACTGCACTTTAATTTTAAAAACTGAGGTACCATAGTGAAGAGTTCATCCAAACAATTATTATGAAAGTATTTATAGAAAAGACACAGAGAGGCAATGTTATGGCCGAGAAAAAGTGACTGAAGCGTAGCTGCCAGATCAGAACTGATAATATTGCTGATTCTTCTTTGGATTTTATCAAGGAGCTCAAGGTAAATACAATATGACAATATGTGGTAGCAGTATTCTAAGCATGGCTGAATGGTAGGCCTATAGATATATCTCGCTCGTTCAACAATAAAACAGTGAGACCCACTTGCCAATTTAGTAAAAATTATTACAGAAGAAAATTATATCGATTAAGATAGCCAAAGATCTGGGAACAAAATCGATGATTAATTGAGAAAGGTTCACTTCTGGAAACATTTTTTTTCTTTTTCTTACCAGTATCTATTTTCAGTTGTCAAATCCATGCCAGCAATTCATTCTTAAATCAAGGGAATATAATAGTTTTATCTACATAAATCTAACTGCTACACGATTTATACTTGTACGGAATTCTAGCCTGATGTCAAGAAACGACAGAGATATTTACTTTTCTTACACTTTATGTTCAATATCTCATGAATATTAAGCTAAATAAACAAAATTCTATTAACCACTGTTGTGGATGCTCGTTTGTTGGAGCGATTTAACAATATACAAACATGCACGTTCGAAATGAGACGCAAGATTTGTCTTAAAATGGCAACAACAAATTTATACTAGAAGTACCAGTAAAAGTTTAACGACTTTGCTGTTTGAATTTTGTTTTCTTTCTTTCTTTTTTCTCACTGAAGTCAAAAACTGTAACTAAGGTCTGCTCAGCTTAGTTACAGTATAAACCATAGGTGGGCTCTGTGGGTGTTGAACAAACATAAATGTGCCTGAGTGAGCGTCTGCAATAGGGATTGGCTAGCTACCCTAGTAGACGGGTATCCTCGAATACGAGTGGCCAGCTATTATATATATATATAGTGAGGAGTAATGGATAACGGCTTGGATTAAGGAAATCGGAGAGCCGAGTTCGAATCCCAGTCGAATCCATGGGAAAGGTGTGAATCCTCCTCTTCTTCTTCCTCCAGCTATGGGTAAATAGCAGGACAGACTGGGTTCTATAGCCTTGGATGGCTATCTGGTCTAGGAGAAGGACAACCAAACCTGTGGAGGGTCGTTTGGGACCCTGTGGGACATAGTGCACCCGCTCTCTGCATTCGGCCCTTTAAAAAGTGTGGATGGTTCTACACGAAAGCTTCAACACTATAATCAAATCTCATGTGCTGTTGTCGAGCTGTCGGTTTCCTAGGAACTGATCTGCTTGACCCTCATACGTCGAATTCGACGGGAGAGTCATATATATATATATATATATATATATATATATATATATATTGTGTATATTTCGGCAGCAATTTTTCATTAATGCATGTTTCATTAAATAATATAGACAAGTTTTGTCTATTTATTTTAAGTTCATTTCCTATTGTCTGATAAGCTTAATCACATTATCGTTGAAAGACGAAAGGAAAACAGTAAAAGGCAGGCTGGATTAACACCAAAAAGTTGTAATGAGAGGTGAAGCAATGAAATCGGGCATGGCTGATCATGCATGGAGAGAAAGGAGTTGTCATCATCCCCTGTGGAATGAAGTGAAAATACTGAACAAGGCAGAACACTGGAGCAATCTGAAAGAATCAGTGTATATGCTAGATTATGAGGAGATCCTTAGTAAACCGAGGATATAAATAAATACAATATGGGAGCTGCTAATTAAAAAAAAAAAAGAAAGACAAATGACAGCAAGTCTTCAACAACAGCGGCAGCAGCAGTTACAGCACTAATCAGCAGTCGAGTTAGGTTTAAGACTCCAAGTCCACTATAGCAAAGTGTCCTACAAGAGAATGGCTAAGTGAATTAAAGCGTTGGTTCGTGAAGTTGGTGACATACTGATTGTCAGTTTAGTGTGTATTTGGACTCAGTGGAAACGGACGAGTATTAACTGGGGAGTACTTAAAATAAGGACGAAACAATATCATTAAAGATGGCCACCAATATCATCATATCTTTTCTATGCCTCTTAAGTGAACGCTGCACAGGGGAACAGATGATTTATGTATCTGCGTTTACGAATGCAGTTTTGTTCGTGTATATACATGGGGCTGTTTGCATACGTCAGTTCATTCGTTTCCATGTACGCATGCGCGTACCCTATGTCTTTCGTTCTATCACACAAGCGCACGAAAACACATTCATACATATTTGCATCCACAATTATTACAAATGATATTAACAATTGAAAAATATGGATAAAGCAAAAGAAAACCACGTCATTAGAACTGCCCATGAAAAATCCTTTTAGAAAGTTATAAACGAAGACCATAATTATGTCTGCAGTAAGACATCGGCCGTGCTTCTCTGAAAAATGGAAGCGTCAAACGTCGATGATGTTTGAAAAGTAAACCGTCGCTTTCGTGCGAAACAGAATGTGTTTTGCCTGAGAGGCCCACCGACATGATACGGTCTTTAGTAAAGGAACTCCTGTTCGGTCTAATGACAGTTCCAGCAAGAATCGTAGGCAGACTTGTAGCAGGCGAGTGGGTGGCCTCAAAAGAAATGTGTTTCTTCCTTTCCATCAATAATAGTTCTGACAGTTGTCTGCTTTACAATGTATGAGCCAAAGACAATGGAATTACTAAATGGTTAAAACAGTGGCAATTATCAGTGGCAATTATTGCAATGAACAGAGCATATAATTTCCATTCCACTCTCTACGATTTTCTTCATTCTTTCGTTCTTTTTTTTTTACTGTTTCTTTCTATACGATTCCCGATTTTTCACACCTCGTTCGTTTTATCAGCAATTATTTCCATGTTGCTTATCTTTTCTTTCCACGACTTTTGGTTCTTTTTTTTTCATTCCTTCTTCATTCTTCTTTCTTGTAATTTGTTTGTCTTTTATTTCATTCGTCATTGAATCTTATTTTCTTCATCATTTTTTTTTCTTTTGTTAAAATTTTCGAGTTGGTTCTCATAATCAGAATAAACATTTTCTTCTCTGTTTTGTCGGAATATTCTAGAAAAGAACACCATTATTCGCGATATATCTTTCAACCATAACATTTCTATTTTTAAGTGACATGCCCATTCGAAGCATAGAAAATCAGAATGATGTTGCAGTGTTTGAAATTGAATTGAAACATAATAATTAACGTTGCTTTTATTCCTATAGATATCGATGGGCCAGAATAATATTTTCTGTTTTCTTTTTCTTTACTGACTGTACCATTCTCCTGCATTTAATTATTTTCTGTCTCTTAAAATGCTTTAATTTTAGTATTTTCTTTGATCTGTCTATATGTCTATATATCATTTTAAACGTTAGTTTTTAATGGATGCTCATACACAAGCAGATGCTCCAATTATTTATTAAACAGTAGACTTATTTTCGTCTACCGGCCTTAATATTAACTAAGTCATATTAAAAGAAAAATATACATTCTCCGGCAGGATTGGAACCTGCATCCCTCTGGGTATATGGTAACTGTCATTAGATTCAATGGACCTTAACTGACTCGGCCATGGCGCAGCCTAGCCGATCAAGCAAAGTCTGAAACGTGCGTATCCACTAAAAGTAACGTTTAAAGTTATAAAAATTTGTCGGATTGATAAATAAAAATCCATTACCTTAGAAAAAAAAAAAATATATATATATATCGCGTATATGTCTGCCTGTCTTTGTGTATGTGGGTGTATCTGTAAGCATTTAGCCTCATCTATAGTGATAAGCTGAATTATAGTCTGACATTTTCACAGTATAATGTTCGGGCAATTTACAGACTTATTTTGCAAATGTACTCCCAGGACCCTTATACTTATAACACGAAAGCGACAAATTTCTAGGGTATATAATGCGGAAAGAAAGTTTGGAATATTTGACATTCACACAACATTTTGAAGGCAACAGGGACAGAGAAAAGCCGCGAATAACTTAACTAACAAGGTTTTGCAAATAGTTGGCAGAACGGGGTTTCGGAGAGATAACAAAAAGACAAAACTTAGTAAGAGCTACAAAGAGTTTGAAGTTGGGGAGAGCCGTGATCGCTCACGTCTTGAAGGAACACGTCACATCGAAGAGGGCTTAAACAGATAGAGAGATGGATAGAAACAAACACATGAATATACGCTAACTCCTGAATGAGTGCTTCGGACCTAGATCTGAAGATCGCACTGCTGCATGAAATTATCAGTTACCATGCAGTGTTGATTCTTATATCCACAAACACTAATATATATATATATATATATATATATATATATATATAAACTTTTTGTGTTCAATATTGAGCACTCTTTTCAGTAACTATAGCGAATTTTAAATTCTCGTATATATATATATATATATATATATATATATATATATATATATATATATACAGGTACAAATAAGGGAGGTACTAAAAAGATAAGAACAAAGACCTCTTTCCATAACCCTTTCTCTGACCAATCTTAATTGTTTTATTAACCCTCAAGCAGAGGAACATTTTCTTCACCAGTGCAAGAAGAGCTTGGATTAATCCCACACACAAAAATCAAAGGTTAAAGATAAGACCACATGAGGGGAAAATAATTCATTTATTTAAGTGATATGTATAAATAACCTTTCTTTGCCTGATAATGGTCACAAAACCCGAAACGCTGGTAGCAATGAATATGGAAAATAGAGTATAATATATATTTACAAAACTCCACATTATAACCAAAAACGTTTGCGACCTCTCTTTTCTCTTTAAAATATACTTTTCTTTCGTTGGTCCAACTATAATCCCACCATATATATATATATATATATATATATATATATATATATATATATATATATATATATATATATATATATGAGTGTGTGTGCGGTGGACTCTCTCGTCGTCGTATTCGACGTATGACGGTCAAGCAGCTCGGTTTTTCGGAACCGACAGCCAGACAACAGCACATATAATTTGATTATAGTGGTGAAGGCTTTGTACAGAACCAACCACACATTTTGAAGGGCCGAATACAGAGACCTGGTGCACTATGTAACACAAGGTCACAAAACGACCCTCCGCAGGTTTTGAATTCAGAGTTGTCCTTCTCCTAGACCAGTTGCCATCCAAGGCTATAGAACCCCGTCTGTCCTACCATTCACCCACAGCTGGAGGGAGAAGATGTGGATTCATACGTTTCCCAAGGGTATGAGCTCGTAAATGAATGTAATGGATTCGACTGGAATTCGAACTCGGCTCTCCGATTCCTCAATCCGAGCTGTTATACACTAGTCCTCCGATATATATATATATATATATATATATATATATATATATATATATATATATATATATATATATATATATATATATATATATATATATATATATATATATATATATATATATATATTGCCATATGTTCATTTTTTTCAGGAGTTCTATAAAATTTGCATTTCTGATATTTTTTAGTTCTTTTCCTTTATTAAATGTCGCTTTACATTTCCTTTTCTTTCGCCGTTTCCTTAATACTTTTTCTCCAACTTTTTCTTTCTCTCTTTGGTTTACGTACTTTCTTTCTTATAAAGTATAAACTAAATTTTAAAACCAGATTTTAAAAAAAATCCCGACTAAATACTCAGGATAAAGAAGAGACTCCAGAATATTTATTATTTCGTACGGATCTCTTTTTCACATATCTGTCATTTTAGAAATAATAAAGTGACATACAAATAAATCAAAATGACTTTGATACGCATACATATTCCAACAGGCATGAGATATTTCCATAAAAATCGTAAAACTGATTTTATAATACGCTTGAGAATTCTCTCGGAGCAAATCTGTTATAAATACCAGATATGATAATGTCTAATTCTGTATCTAACCTCGGATGGATGGATAGATAGATAGATAGACAGATAATGAATGAAACAAGATAGATAGATAGATAGATAGATAGATAGATAATGAATGAAACAAGATAGATAGATAGATAGATAATGAATGAAACAAGATAGATAGATAGATAGATAATGAATGAAACAAGATAGATAGATAGATAGATAATGAATGAAACAAGATAGATAGATAGATAATGAATGAAACAAGATAGATAGATAGATAGATAATGAATGAAACAAGATAGATAGATAATGAATGAAACAAGATAGATAATGAATGAAACAAGATAGATAGATAATGAATGAAACAAGATAGATAATGAATGAAACAAGATAGATAGATAGATAATGAATGAAACAAGATAGATAGATAGATAGATAATGAATGAAACAAGATAGATAGATAGATAATGAATGAATGAAACAAGATAGATAGATAGATAATGAATGAAACAAGATAGATAGATAGATAATGAATGAAACAAGATAGATAGATAATGAATGAAACAAGATAGATAATGAATGAAACAAGATAGATAGATAATGAATGAAACAAGATAGATAATGAATGAAACAAGATAGATAGATAGATAATGAATGAAACAAGATAGATAGATAATGAATGAATGAAACAAGATAGATAGATAGATAATGAATGAAACAAGATAGATAGATAGATAATGAATGAAACAAGATAGATAGATAATGAATGAAACAAGATAGATAGATAGATAGATAATGAATGAAACAGTATAGATAGATAGATAGATAATGAATGAAACAAGATAGATAGATAATGAATGAAACAAAGATAGATAGATAGATAATGAATGAAACAAGATAGAGAATGAATGAAACAAGATAGATAGATAATGAATGAAACAAGATAGATAGATAATTAATGAAACAGATAGATAGATAATGAATGAAACAAGATAGATAATGAATGAAACAAGATAGATAATGAATGAAACAAGATAGATAATGAATGAAACAAGATAGATAATGAATGAAACAAGATAGATAGATAATGAATGAAACAAGATAGATAGATAATGAATGAAACAAGATAGATAGATAGATAATGAACAGACATAAAGATAATGAACATAGAGAGAGATGGTGAGAGAAAGAGAGAAACCTATTTAACCTGAGCAACTGGCTACACTGAACCAGCGAATGATCGTATCATTGACAGAACCAAAAATAACCTGCGGGTTTCCATTACGATACAGCAGGTGTATATCATTTCTACGCACATATGCAAATATATATGAATACACAATACACACACACACACACACATATATATATATATATATATATATATATATATATATATATATATATAAACACTAATATTATCTATCTATCTATCTATCTATATATATATATATATATATATATATATATACATATATATATATATATATAAGAGGTCAAAATTGTAGTAATATCCTACTGGGATTCTTTTCATAAAGCTGCAGTTTTGAAGAATAAGTTGTTTAATTTTTTACGATTGGAATATGAAGTGAATAGATGAGGTTCACACATGTAGTACGTGACATGGTGAATCCCATTTGTAAATTTAAGGGATGGTGAGACTAAGGAATGGAGCTCGTCAGAACACATACCATGGAAATAGCGGCTGTAGGAATGTGAAGTGGAAAATAATTCATCACCGTCTTTTCTGTTGTACGTGGAGTTACTTCACTTACTTTCCTAACAAAAAACGCCACTAGAGGACACTTTCTAAACCTATAAATACACTGTAATATTTTCTATCATTCTCTTTCTCTGTATCAACTAAGGAAGGTAAGATGTAGGTTAAACGCCGAGAAAAGGGCAAGTCTGTCACCTCTGAGTGTTGACTTCAATGTTCACTTTAACATATATATATATATATATATGGTGTATTGATGCAGCAGATCATTATTCAAACATATATTGTTAAGTATAACAGACAAATGTCTATTATGTTTGAGTCTAAACTCCGTATATTTGCTTTAATTTTGGGTGAAAATAAAGACAAAAATTGCGCAATATTTTGACATTTTTTATTATGCTTTTTCCATCAGAGTGGTTATATGGACATTGCAACAGAGATGTTCACCATCAAAGATGACCTCGTGTTATGTATGCATAGAAGTTTGCTATGCGACGATAACGGTCGTGGAATAGCAGACGCAGGTCGTAAATTCGTAATGCGGTTCTATGACTTCATACACGACCACGTGACAGAAAGAAATCTTAACATAACTATGTGTCTAAATACATTGTAATATAACCACTCTGGTGATGGCTCATGTGAGCCGAAAGCTTAGATCAAGGAACAGCATAATAAAAACTATCCAAATGTTGGACAATTTTCGTCTTTATTTTCTCCCGAAACTAAAGCCAGTATACGAAGCATTGAACGGCTCATGATGGAACAAAATAGACATTCGTTGTATGTTATATTTAACAATATATG
>OZ038490.1:95038303-95043303 GCA_964036315.1 Acanthosepion esculentum | reverse complement strand
ATAGACGTAATTTAGTAGTCGGTGATATACTAAAAATACATGAAATAAAGTCATATAAAAAGACTATGATACTATAAGAATATGTCATATAATAGTAAGATAGTATTTGGGGTAAGAATATATGCAATATAGGAAATTTGAAACATGTCTTTTCTAGTGCACTGATTTCTGGGTACTCGACCCAGGTATATCATCTGACCAAAAGGACCGGTAACAGTAATCAGCCAATGAAATGTTTAATGCTACTTGAACCGAGATGCAGAATTAATTTCAACTCGAAACTAAGGGTTAGGGTTTTAAAATCGAGTTGAAATTAGTTCCGAGTTGAAATTAGTTCCGAGTTGAAATTAGTTCCGAGTTGAAATTAGTTCTGTTACTCCTTTAATCCATTAATGCCCAACATAAAATCCTGTATAAAATGATAAACATTCATATAAAAATCTGTTATTAATTATTGGTTTCTGAAGTATAGTAACTGCATTAATTATAGTTTTCTACCAATAAATCATTAACACGTGACATCCCAGAAATAGGATTATGGTCATAAATGGATTTTAAAATCAACCTTTGTAAGCCCCTCCAAAAAAAATTCAATTTTTTTTTACCCAAAAATAAACACTAAATAATATATACTAGTACAGAGTAAGAAAATTATTTATGTATGTAACGACACATGATCCTTGGATCAGGGTATCTGCACCCTCTGGGATCAAAGTTCGGAATTTCTTTTCCTGAGTTTTATTCTTTCAGTGAATCGATTAGGGATTCATAGATGATTATGAAAGCAGTGATTGTCTTGTCTTGAAATGCCTGGCGAGATATTTCGTGAGAAGTTTGTTTACTTAGGTTTTTATATTCTAGCAATGAACCGCTTTGCGATTCAACGCATTTCATTGACGATTATGGAAACAGTGAGAGCAGTGATTGTTCCGTTGTGATTGATGAGAATATTGTATCACTCAAAAAATATTCTGCTCACCTGTTTCAGTGCCAAATCTTTCATTAAATCCCATTCTCTTTTCTCCCACTTTTGTTGAGTATCGATGGAAATAACTGTAATATTCAAATAGACATGTCGTCTCACACGTTTTTAGCTGTGTATTTAGGGTCTCTGCGACTAACGCTTTCGTTTTCCGATCTATAAATGTTGTTAGTTTTTTGTATATTTTCTAAACATCATATAAAATGACTAAACAAGCGTGGGGAAATGAAATAAAAGCAATAAATAAAATAATAATGAAGAATAAAAAATATATAAATAAATTCATTTTCCCATGATGCAAGTTGTAAAGAAACCGGAAAATCACGTGCGCGATTTTATGACCCCACTTCCGGAAAGGACAGAATCTTTCTCTTTCCAACGACATCGTTCGGACGTGTTTTTGGTAAAGCTGTTCATGAAGTAAGTGATTTGAACAACCCAACTAAGCGAAAGATTGACTTGATTTCGACCATTACTACCCGTTCTTAATCATACATCCCATAATTTACTTCTGAACCAAAAAGGAGAACAGACATATTCAAGAGACATTGGGAATTTTATTTAACTACATCAACCATAAAAGAGTAAATGGCCATAGCAAGAACTCAAGTTTTTGTACATTTTTTTCCTTCTTTGATTGCATATTGAACACGCACATTCACTTAAAATAAACACAACCTAAAAAACATCGTTGAAGGACGTACAGTCTGTATATAAAAAAAAAGATCGACAAAGGAAGGTTAAATATTTAATATATCTCATGTATGCAACATATAACCAATATAATTATATACCCCTAATATGTCTGTCTGTCTGTCTCTCAATATATATATATATATATATATATACACACGACTCTCACGTCAAGCAGATCAGTTCCCAGGAAACCAACAGCCCGACAACAGTACACATATAGTGGTGAAGGTTTCGTGCAGAACCAACCACACTTTTTGAAGGGCCGAATACAGAGACTGGGTGTACTATGTGCCACAGGGTCCCCGCAGGCTTTGAATTCAGAGTTGTCCCTCTCCTAGACCAGTTGCCATCCAAGGCTATATAACCCAGTCTGTCCTGCTATTTGCCCATAGCTGGAGGGAGAAGAAGAGGATTCACACCTTTCCCAAGGGTATTAGCACGTAAGTGAATGTAATGGATTCGACTGGAATTCGAACTCAGCTCTCCGATTCCACAATCCAAGCCGTTATCCATTACTCCACCGCGCCTCCTCAAAATATATATATATAATGGACTCTCCCGTCGGTTTTGATGCATAAGGATCTGACAGCTTAATTCAGTTATGAAATTTTGTGCGATAATCTTAAGTGGCACTTAAGACCCTCTAGTGATTTACAAAGAAGGCCACATATGGAGCAAGAGTGAGGATTGTGAGATGAGATCACCGTTAGATTGGCTGACCTTTTAGATCTTGCTCTCGCTTCTTGAAGATGAAGATTGAAAACGGCTGAGTCCACTAAAACACGTTGATCTCCATTCTACCCGCTCCAAGGCTAAGCGCTCAAGGGTGTTATGCGGTATATTGACAGCTGACAAGTTGATTTTCAGCTTGTCTTTGTATCTTAACCATGGGCGTCCTACATTCCTGTAGCCCTGATCTGACTGGCTGTACATTAGGATATATATATATATATATATATATATATATATATATATATATATATATATCTGTGGGTGTGTGTCTGTGTAATCCAATACTACCTGCACTAGGTTTGGTTATGGGCGACTAAACGTGTTCTTATTTTTTTCTGCTGAGAATGTTAACGTGACACACTGCAAGATTACAAACAAAACTTATCAAAGGGCAGTGAGAATCCGTTTATGGCATCAGAGGTCATCGAGCACAGGCGCAGAGATATGGAAATACAGTGTAACCCGGATATAAGAGAGTTGTCGGGACCGGAGGCGAAGTCTCTTATATCCGGGTTTGGTCTGTTATATATACATTAACACAGGCTCTAATTTGGGACCAGAGAAAAACTCTCTTATATCCGGGTCACACTGTACATAGATCGGTGTGCAGACGCGCGGTAGGCCTATTAGGAGTGTTGGTCCGCTTAACCTTCATTAAAGCTTCCAACTAGGTGAAGATATACACTGAAGTAACACCAGCGATATGACAGAATCCTCTGATGGTGAATGGTTCTTCTTTTTGGATCCATGTTGTTCTTGCTTAGACGGTGGGAATGACCTATTGCCGTGTCTTTCACCACCACACAAATTTCATGCGCGTATATTGCTCAATATCATAAGATCTTTTTGCATCCCGAATGGCTGACCGTATCCGAAAATTATGAAGGATTAACATATGTACCCTGTTTACATTGTTTGGACTGTTGTTCTCATCTTTGTTACCATATTCTCGACTTTTCGGCCGTAGTACGCTCCGACCTTCTTCACGGGATTGGAATTTCTAGACGAAACGTTTATTTTGTCCACGGGGTTCGACTGTTCTAGTTCCACGTGTCATCTTCTTCCAGATATTTTACATATCAGTTATTTCCTTTTAACTCAACTATTCAAGTTATTGTTCACCTCTGCTGAAGATGTATTCTCGCCATTTATATCATTAACTTCAATATCTGTTTTTTGTATGAATGATTCATGTAATGTAAATTGAACTGCACCACATACTTGATATATATATATATATATAAATTATTTTCTATATATATATATATATATATATATATATAAATTATTTTCTATATATATATATATATATATATATATATATAAATTATTTTCTATATATATATATATATATATATATAAATTATTTATATATATATATATATATATAAATTATTTTATATATATATATATATATAAATTATTTTATATATATATATATATATAAATTATTTTATATATATATATATATATAAATTATTTATATATATATATATATATATATTATTTATATATATATATATATAAATTATTTATATATATAAATTATTTTATATATATATATATATATATATAAATTATTTATATATATAAATTATTTTATATATATATATATATAAATTATTTATATATATATATATATATAAATTATTTTCTATATATATATATATATAAATATATATATAAAAATTATTTTATATATATATATATATAAATTATTTTATATATATATATATATATATATAAATTATTTTATATATATATATATATATATATATATATATATAAATTATTTTATATATATATATATATATATAAATTATTTTATATATATATATATATATATATATATATATAAATTATTTTATACATATATATATATATATATATATATATAAATTATTTTATATATATATATATATACATAATAATTTTTTTACATATTTATTTACATAAATATATTGAATGTTTCCTAAAAGCAATGTTTTGAAATCATTCGCATTTGGTCTCTCATTCACTGCCCTGATTTTGGTGAAATGATGAGCCTACCTAGTGATTAAAATAATAGCTTATTTCCCACTATTTCCAGAGACTGATGTTCGAATCTCGGTAGAACCTTTCGTTACGAACGTCGCTTCCACCTTCCCTACATTCTCTTGAACAACATTTAAAAATGTTAATAAAATGTAAGAAAACTATTAATGCATTTTTTCACGGAAAACATTTCTAAGATTGATAGGGAGAGTGCATAATATGTTAGACTTTAAAAATTCTCACACTGTTCAGAGTGACTTTCAAACGACCCTTAATGCATATTACCTGCAGCAATACACAGTAAGAGCTTTTGTCTTAAGAAAAAAATGAGGAATTCTGAAAATAAATATTCTATAATGATTCCTGTGTCTTTAATATCGTGTGTGTAACAGACGTGTGTTTGTCTTGGGATGTTTAGCCTTCCCGCTATTTGTCAGATGCCATTTTCACTATGCGCATGCGCAATCTCAAACTCTCGCTTTCTTGACGTGATGTTTTGACACGCGTATCAGCATCGAATAGCATAATAGCAACAGATGTCTAAACATTTTTTTTC